>JARQOC010000007.1:209070025-209107347 GCA_033576535.1 Allobates femoralis | reverse complement strand
AATCAGAGGGTACCTATTTCTAGGTAGACAGCTGTCTTTCCCTTATCTTAATTATGCTTCAGAAGCCTATTCTATATCTGGTGTCAATATGTGTTGTTATCTCTTAAAGCAGGGAGTCATTGGAAATGCAGTAAGAAACCACATAGTTTACACATAGTAGCAGTTTTGTGTGTAAACTTGCCCAAATCCCCTATCTGGTGTGCCCTTATGAACCGATATTATGCCATATTACTTGCACTTCAGAGGGCTGTGAAGGAAAGTTTGAAGAGGACAAAGTCCAAAAATCAAATGCTGTAATAATAGATAAAAGTGATAGCCTAAGTAGAGAACAGTATGTCTTAAATGACCTCATATGGGATCAATCGTGGCATGCTCCCGGGTTTGTGAGAGCCCGGCTCCGGTGTTTATAGTGCACCGAGAAGCCAAGTGATGACGTACTTCCGCTCGTTGGAATGCAATGAAGTGGGTATCGCTGGAACGCATGCGGGTGCGCATGTGCAGATTAAGTAAAGAGATGCAAGCTCTGTGAAAACCGCGGTGTATATACTACCTACTACTGTTGTGCAGGAGGGGAGGGGAGTCTTGAAAACTATGATATAAAAGATATCAATCATGGTGTCTGTAGGGAAGAAATGGGTAAGGCATTAGAGGGAGATCAAGGCAATTGAAACAAAAACATTGATTAAAAATATATATGTATCAATGATTAACATAAGTGTCATTTTATGCCTAAATCACTTCATAGTTTAATGGAATTTACAAGATAGCAATATAGGCTTACGTTTATAATTCCTGCATTTCATGTGCAAATAAACAAACAATCCCATATAGAGGAATCTGTATTTTGATACCATAGAGAATGATTGATAGACTGAGGTCACCCTCACAAATATAAGTACTCATTACACTGCAGTATAAGTATTACAATATAGGCAACAGTCCCTCCGGTAGGGGCAGTCAGACCCATGTTCATAGTATAAGCATTCCTTGTTTAAAATTATTTTGGTGTGCCAAAGTACATCTATACATTGTGACAGATAAAGCGGCAGATAAAGCAGAGACATATTGGCTGGCCACAGATAAAGCAGAGACATATTGGCTGGCCACAGATAAAGCAGAGACATATTGGCTGGCCACAGATAAAGCAGAGACATATTGGCTGGCCACAGATAAAGCAGAGACATATTGGCTGGCCACAGATAAAGCAGAGACATATTGGCTGGCCACAGATAAAGCAGAGACATATTGGCTGGCCACAGATAAAGCAGAGACATATTGGCTGGCCACAGATAAAGCAGAGACATATTGGCTGGCTGCAGATAAAGCAGAGACATATTGGCTGGCCACAGATAAAGCAGAGACATATTGGCTGGCCACAGATAAAGCAGAGACATATTGGCTGGCCACAGATAAAGCAGAGACATATTGGCTGGCCACAGATAAAGCAGAGACATATTGGCTGGCCACAGATAAAGCAGAGACATATTGGCTGGCCACAGATAAAGCAGTGACATATTGGCTGGCTGCAGATAAAGCAGAGACATCTTGGCGCAGATAAAGCAGAAACATATTGGCTGGCTGCAGATAAAGCAGAGACATATTGGCTGGCTGCAGATAAAGCAGAGACATATTGGCTGGCTGCAGATAAAGCAGAGACATATTGGCTGGCTGCAGATAAAGCAGAGACATCTTGGCACAGATAAAGCAGTGACATATTGGCTGGCTGCAGATAAAGCAGAGACATATTGGCTGGCTGCAGATAAAGCAGAGACATCTTGGAGCAGATAAAGCAGAAACATATTGGCTGGCTGCAGATAAAGCAGAGACATATTGGCTGGCTGCAGATAAAGCAGAGACATATTGGCTGGCTGCAGATAAAGCAGAGACATTGGCTGGCTGCAGATAAAGCAGAGACATCTTGGCGCAGATAAAGCAGAAACATATTGGCTGGCTGCAGATAAAGCAGAGACATATTTGCTGGCTGCAGATAAAGCAGAGACATCTTGGAGCAGATAAAGCAGAGACATATTGGCTGGCCGCACATAAAGCAGATACATATTGGCTGGCCGCACATAAAGCAGAGATATATTGGCTGGCTGCAGATAAAGCAGAGACATATTGGCTTGCCGCAGATAAAGCAGATACATGTTGACTGGCTGCAGATAAAGCAGAGACATTGGCTGGTCACAGATAAAGCAGAGACTTATTGGCTGGCTGCAGATAAAGCAGAGACATATTGGCTGGCTGCAGATAAAGCAGAGACATCTTGGCACAGGTAAAGCAGTGACATATTGGCTGGCTGCAGATAAAGCAGAGACATATTGGCTGGCTGCAGATAAAGCAGAGACATCTTGGAGCAGATAAAGCAGAGACATCTTTGCGCAGATAAAGCAGAAACATATTGGCTGGCTGCAGATAAAGCAGAGACATATTGGCTGGCTGCAGATAAAGCAGAGACATATTGGCTGGCTGCAGATAAAGCAGAGACATTGGCTGGCTGCAGATAAAGCAGAAACATATTGGCTGGCTGCAGATAAAGCAGAGACATATTTGCTGGCTGCAGATAAAGCAGAGACATCTTGGAGCAGATAAAGCAGAGACATATTGGCTGGCCGCACATAAAGCAGATACATATTGGCTGGCCGCACATAAAGCAGAGATATATTGGCTGGCTGCAGATAAAGCAGAGACATGTTGGTTGGCTGCAGATAAAGTATAGACATAGTGGCTGGCTGCAGATAAAGCAGAGACATGTTGGTTGGCTGCAGATAAAGTAGAGACATGTTGGCTGGCCGCAGATCACAGATAAAGCAGAGACATGTTGACTGGCCACTGATAAAGCAGAGACATATTGCTGCAGATAAAGCAGAGACATATTGGCTTGCCGCACATAAAGCAGATACATGTTGACTGGCTGCAGATAAAGCAGAGACATTGGCTGGCCACAGATAAAGCAGAGACTTATTGGCTGGCTGCAGATAAACTAGAGGCATGTTGGTTGGCTGCAGATAAAGTAGAGTCATAGTGGCTGGCTGCAGATAAAGCAGAGACATGTTGGTTGGCTGCAGATAAAGTAGAGACATGTTGGCTGGCTGCAGATCACAGATAAAGCAGAGACATGTTGACTGGCCACTGTTAAAGCAGAGACATATTGCTGCAGATAAAGCAGAGATATATTGGCTGGCCACAGGTAAAGCAGAGACATATTGACTGAACATAGAGGGGAGAAGACAGAACTGGAGGGAGAGAGAAAGTGGATAGAGGTGTGAGCGCACAGGGGAGGAGAGATATCCGCCACCACTCTATGCACCACAGAGCTCACCCCCATCATGTTATTATTATATGCACACCTAACCTTTATAGTTATTAATTAAGAAATGGCCCGCAAACTTGGTGTTTTTCTGGAAAGAGAAAGTATTAGAACATTAGTGATTGAAGAAGCCCTTAACCAAAAAGATCTATAGCGAGTCTTTACATTTCTTAAAATGTGTAACACTCATGAGGGGGAGTGGACCCACTGGACCACAAAGTGAACTGTGGCAGCTGACCCCCAGGGTACAGACAGACTCAGGCACAGTTTCTGATATAGCTGGCACAGTCTCTAGTATGGCAGGCAGATAGCACAGGGACTGACACTGGTGTAGGCAGATGCAAGCTAGAACGGCAATGGCAGACAAGGAAGCAGGAGCAGGCGGGTACTGAGGGCTTGGAGGGAGCAGAAAGGTATTGGAAGGCCGGACAAAGGAACAGGTCCTGACAACTAGCTAGCAAGTCACACTAAACTAACTAATGATATTGATCAGGCACCTCCCCTAATGGGAGAATACCTTATATACCCAGTGCCACTCAGTGGTAGACTGAGGGGCATTTCCTGGATATAGCGCAGTGGACCTATAAGTGCAGGGCACATGCTCTAAGTGCACTCCCGAGCGACCTGTGCAGCATTGACAGGTTTCGGAAGCAAAAGGCAGAAGAAGAACATGTAGATGTCCAAGGAGGGTGAAGGAGGTGTGCAGAGGGGCCATGGTGTACATACAGCATAATTTTTAGCAGGGCGGGCTCTGGCGCTGACGTTCCCGTGCATGCGCCGTTCCAGCAGCCGGGACCCTACCTACACAGGCAGGAGGCGGGGAGGACCCCAGTGAACAGCGAGAACTGCATAATCATTAAGTTCCTCTGGAATTCTTATCTGTAAAGTTTCTAAAGTGTTTTTTAGAGGTTACAGTGGAAGTAGAAACATGGGAGACCCCTTCTCTGAATGCAGCAGAAATGCTGCATTCAGTGGTGCTTTTAGTTTGCAAAGCACCAGGGGAGTGACAGGTCCTCTTTAATTTTTCCTGATAAGCCTTTTCAAAAGGCGTCCATTAGCGCCTGATTATTCTAGCCAAGTTCAGAGGATAGGTTGTGGAATTGCATTGCATACTGTCTGACAGAGTGATCACCTTCACATATCTGAAGAAGAGAAGACACTGCAGAGGCGACTTGATCCAGCTCATCAAAGACTTTTCTGAAGGCCTCCAGGATGTTGAATGTGACTGGATCTCTTCTCTTCCACAGGGGATTAACCCAAGCAAGTGCCTCCCCACCAAGGTGTGACATTAGGAATGCCACTTTGGCCCAGTCTGAAGATAATTGGTGGGACAAAAGTTCACAGTTCAGGGTGCACTGGTTGACAAATCGTTAACACTGTTTCTGGTCAACAAAAATGTGGATGAGCATACAAGCGAGGACAGGCACCAGAAGCTGGATTGTCTGCTAGACTGGCCCGCATATGGGCCAGGATATGGTCTTGTTGTTCCCTGATACAGATCACCTCATGTTGCAGTCCATCCAGCTGAGTAGCCAGGGAGTTAGCGGGATCCATGGCCTGATCAATCTCTTACGCTAATGGATGTGAATGTAGGGAAGTGGACCCAATGGACTACATAGTAAACTGTGGCAGCTGACCCCCAGGGCAGGGACGGACTTAGGCACAGTCTATGGTATACTAGGCACAGTCTCTAGTATGGCAAGCAGGTAGCCCAAGGAAAGACATGGGTTACAGACACTGGTGTAGGCAGGTGCAGGGCAGCATGGAAATGGCAGACAGAGAAGCAGGAGAAGGCGGGTACTGAGGGCATGGCAGGTGCAGACAGGCATAGATAGGCAGGACACAGGGACAGGTCCTGACAACTAGCTAACACACTAAGCTAGCTAATGATATTGATCAGACACCTCCAATAATTTGAGGATACATTATATACCCAGTGCCATTCAGCCATAGTGCAGGCTTTTCCCATCCACTAAGGTTAGAGTGGCTGGGACTTGCAGTACTTCATAGTCTGAAGTCATTAACTCCTAAGCTTCAGTCCTTTGGAAAGCACCACACCCTACTAATACCTTCAGCCTTCTGCTGGAGGCTGCCAGAAATAGCTTTTGGTTCCCCTGGCTAGTCTCCTGTCTTGTATTAATGTTTTCCTGTTTTCCCTCAGCCTGTTTTAGTATTTTGCTGCCTTCTCAGTTTTGTCCCGGCTCCCTGACTACTCTAAAGGTACCGTCACACGGGGAGATATCGCCGGCGATGTTGCCGGCAACTGAGGGGCGTGGCCAGGTTGCAGCGACATCGCCAGCGAGTTGCCTCGTGTGACAGGGCGATAATCAGGCGATGAATCGCCTGAGTCACATCGCCAGGTTTCCCAACATTGTTGGGAAACCTGGCGATGTTGCTCAGGCGATCCTGCCTGATCGCCCTGTGTAACGCGGCGACCTGCAATGTTGCGGGCGAATCCGCCTATGTACAACATTGCGAGTGATCGCTTGCTGGGTTGCTGGGCAACCCAGCGAGCGATAGCCGCGGCAACTAGCCGGCGACATCGCCGGTAAGTTGCACAGTGTGACATCTCCCCGGCGATGTTGCCAGGGATGCGCGCTCCGCGATCCCCGGCAATATCGCCGGCGATATGTCCCTGTGTGACGGTACCTTATCAGATCCTGATGTTGTTCTTTTTCTGACCTCCTGTAATTGATCCTGTTTGGCGACTTTACTATCTCTGGACAGCAGCCCTTCCCTAGGCAGCAATCTATTGTAAATCCAGGTCTCTGAATGAGGGTTAAGGGGTGTCAGGGTTTCTCTGGGTTCTGCTTAATGGAGCGGCTCGTGCCTAGTCTGTCCAACATAACCCTTTAGTGCCTGTATCCTCAGACAGATGTCACACCACTCCCGAGAAACTTGTGTAGCATGCACAGGCTATGGATGCGCGAGGCAGCAGATGCATGGATGGCCAAGGAGGGGGGAGGAGGCATACGGTGAGAAAGCCCTTGTCCCTGCTACAGGGAGGCAGCATAGCACAGGGACGTCAACATTACAAAATAGATGCGTGCAGTCAGACATTACAGAGGGAACTATCTTGATATCAACGTTCAATTTGCTTGTGGCAACAATGAAATTCTTACCAAGACACTGGCAGTAAAAGACACTAAAGCCCATCACACCAGATAGTTTCTCCAGGCCTTAGTGGAAAAGTTCTGCAAGATTGTGAACAACAAAAGAACAGGTTCTTGCTATAGTAACGGACAATGCTTCAGACATGATAAGTACAATTAAACTGATGAATGAGAGTAATGAAGATGAAAGGAAAATTTCAGATTCAGTATGATTGAAATGGAAGACCACAGGTTTTTTTTTTACCAGTAACCGGAATAAACAGATGTCACTACAGAAGAACAGCAAAATGATATTTAAGAGTTAGGCTACATTCACACACGCAGTGTTTTTTGTGTGTTTTTTGAGGATTGTTTTTCAGCTGCAAAACTGGATCAGCTTTTCAAAAAAAGGATCAAAAACAGATGATCCGTTTTTGCTTCATTTTAGACTGTTGCATTATTTAAGCTCATAGACAATGGTTTCAATGGAAAAAGCGGATCAGGATAACGCCACACAAATTGCCATGTTTGTTGTTATTGAGGATCTATGTGTTTGAGCCAAAAACGAACCACTGCAAAAGGTTGTGTCTAAATGACAAATCTTGAAAACTCATTGACTTGGCTGGGAATCTCTGAAATTGATCCATTTTACTGCACTGCCACTGCCAAAACAGATCCTCAAAAAACACATCAGACAGCTGTGTCTGAATGTAGTCTTAGATGATCTTGTTGAAGCTGCTTCAAAACTCGTATTCATCATGCTGCAGCTGATAATAAAAGATAGTTTGCAAAAGAGGGACATGCTGGAACTCTGGATGGCAAGATGAGATACCATATTTTTCGGAGTATAAGTCACTCCCCCCCAAAAAAAAATTGTGAGGAAAAGAGCGGTACGTTTTATAATCCGAATCTTGTTTTTTTGGCTGTGGATATCGATCTGCGCTTGCGCTGCTTGGTTGTCTGGACACTATAGTCCGAGTTGCAGCTTGGCAAAATGATGTCCGCCATCGCACACCAGACACCCCTGAAACACCGAGCCCGCAGCTTTACCCCAACTCTCTGTGGAACCTGCAGATCTGCCTCCTTTGCAACCCCCCATCAGTAAGTCATGGTGGGTCCGGGATGCGGGGGGGTCATGTACCAAGATGGGGGATGTATATACCAGGATGGGGGATATATAACCAGGATGGTGGGGCCATGTACCAGAATGGGGTGTATATTTATTTACCAGGATGGGGGGGGCATCTACCAGGATGGTGGACTTATATACCAGGATGGGGGGTAATTTACAAGGTAAGGGATACATATATACAAGGATGGTGGGGGTCATGTGCCAGGATGAGGGCCATATATGCTAATTGTAAGACGAACTAGCATTATAAGACAGACCCCATTTAACATTAAAAATTATTTATTTTCTTTTTTACATCACCAAATTTGGGGTATGGCTTTCAAATCCGATGCATTTTATAAAGCGAAAAATACGGTGAATACCAGGTTGAGACGGCCATGTACAAGGTGAGCAACATGTATACTAGGATGGGAGGGGGATCATGTACAAGGATGAGGGACATATATACCAGGATGGGGTGACATACAGTCTTGGTCAAAAGTATTGACACCCCTGCAATTCTGTCAGCTAATACTCAGTTTCTTCCTGAAAATGATTGCCATCACAAATTCTTCGGTATTATTATCTTCATTTAATTTGTCTTCAATGAAAAAACACAAAAGAGAATGAAGCAAAAAGCAAAACATTGATCATTTCACACAAAACTCCAAAAATGGGCCGGACAAAAGTATTGCAGAATCTGCTGCTCCGAGACCAATGAAACACAGACAAGGGAGGAGGCTCCGGGAGGAGGCTCCGAAACGCGTAGGAAAATAAAGGCTGTATCTGATCCAGACATTCCCTTGTCTGTGTTTCATTGGTCTCGAAGCAGCAGCGCGAACACTGAAGCACTTTGTCCAAGATTCTGCATCACGGTCACCGTTGAGAGTGCGGTCCCTGCAGCAGCTGCCTGTACACTATTCTACCAGTTGTGGGTTTCACAACTGACAAAAGTGAGCAATTCCACATCGCTAAGTGAAAGTGTCATCTAAGATAAGGCCCTATATGCGCATTCTTTTTTTCACAGATTTTCACGGACAAAAGTATTGGCACCCTCAGCCTAATACTTGGTTTGGACAACCTTTAGCCAAAATAACTGCGATCAATCGCTTCCGGTAACCATCAATGAGTTTCTTACAATACTCTGCTGGAATTTTAGACCATTCTTCTTTGGAAAACTGCTCCAGGTCCCTGATATTTGAAGGGTGCCTTCTCCAAACTGCCATTTTTAGATCTCTCCACAGGTGTTCTATGGGATTCAGGTCTGGACTCATTGCTGGCCACCTTAGAAGTCTCCAGTGCTTTCTCTCAAACCATTTTCTAGTGCTTTTTGAAGTGTGTTTTGAGTCATTGTCCTGCTGGAAGACCCATGACCTCTGAGGGAGACCCAGCTTTCTCACACTGGGCCCTACATTATGCTGCAAAATTTGTTGGTAGTCTTCAGACTTCATAATGCCATGCACACGGTCAAGCAGTCCTGTGCCAGAGGCAGCAAAGCAACCCCAAATCATCAGGGAACCTCCGCCATATTTGACTGTAGGAACCGTGTTCTTTTCTTTGATTGCCTCTTTTTTTCTCCTGTAAACTCTATGTTGATGCCTTTGCCCAAAAATAGAGAACATTCTTCCAAAACGTTTTAGGCTTTCTCAGGTAGGTTTTGGCAAACTCCAGCCTGGCTTTTTTATGTCTCGGGGTAAGAAGTGGGGTCTTCCTGGGTCTCCTACCATACAGTCCCTTTTCATTCAGACGCCGACGGATAGTACGGGTTGACACTGTTGTACCCTCGGACTGCAGGGAAGCTTGAACTTGTTAGGATGTTAGTCGAGGTTCTTTATCCACCATCCGCACAATCTTGCGTTGAAATCACTTGTCAATTTTTCTTTTCCGTCCACATCTAGGGAAATTAGCCACAGTGCCATGGGCTTTAAACTTCTTGATGACACTGCGCACGGTAGACACAGGAACATTCAGGTCTTTGGAGATGGACTTGTAGCCTTGAGATTGCTCATGCTTCCTCACAATTTGGTTTCTCAAGTCCTCAGACAGTTCTTTGGTCTTCTTTCTTTTCTCCATGCTCAATGTGGTACACACAAGGACACAGGACAGAGGTTGAGTCAACTTTAATCCATGTCAACTGGCTGCAAGTGTGATTTAGTTATTGCCAACACCTGTTAGGTGCCACAGGTAAGTTACAGGTGCTGTTAATTACACAAATTAGAGAAGCATCACATGATTTTTCTAAGGGTGCCAATACTTTTGTCCACCCCCTTTTTTATGTTTGGTGTGGAATTATATCCAATTTGGCTTTAGGACAATTTTCTTTGTGTTTTTTTTCATTGAAGACAAATTAAATGAAGATAATAATACCAAAGAATTTGTGATTGCAATCATTTTCAGAAGAAACTGAGTATTATCTGACAGAATGGCAGGGGTGTCAATACTTTTGGCCAACACTGTATATACTAGGATGGTAACATATATACTGATTGTTAGACGGACACTGGTATTATAAGATGACCCCATTAAACATTAAAAAAATGTTTTCTTTTTTCCTTCACCAAACTTGGGCTTCGTCTTATAATCTAGTGTATTTTATACAATGTATCGATGCTTCTGGAATGACCTGCTCTATAAAACTGTCAGACTAGTTATCTCCTTCAGTGAACATCGGAAAAAAAAAATGTGGCAAGCACACGATGCTTTTTGATCATAGCGCCAAAAAAAGTGGAATGAAACACAAAGAGTCGCATGGAAAAAAAAATGGTATTTAAATAACCAAGAAATAAAAGAAACACTATGCAAACCCCTCATATTTTTAAGTCTCATAATAACATTGGAGTTAGCACTTCGTTGACTGATACGTTCAATGAACAGCGAGGAAGCGTTTAATCTGATCCGACTCCTCTTCTCCTAAACTTCTCCCATCTGGGATCTTCTCAACTCTATTTCTGTTTCTCTAAACTTTTCTTCCTTTCCTTTCTTTGTTTTCTCTAGGAATTTGAAAAGTTACTTTATAATAAGAGTTATTAAGATGTGGTTTGATAGTATAGGGAGGAGGTCTAGGTCTTGCCTTAAGGACCTTTGGTTGATTACTTTTCATCAACCATCGACCTCTTCCGCCATAAATAATTTGTCCTTTATCTTTTTCTTTTACTTTGATTTTAGTACAGTAAGATTCATGTACGAAATTTATAATTTAGGTCCAAAAGTGGTGATGATTACCGAATCTTTAAACTCTTGAGGATATGTAAATTTCTATAACGTGTTATAATTTGATGTTTATTCCTTTATTGTAAGATAAATGTGTATTAACATTTACTTGCGCTTGAATAAAAACTGATTCAACCCAAAAAATGGTATCACTGGAAGCGTCATCATGTCCCGCAAAAAAACAAGCTGCCACACGGCTTGGTCAGCAAGAACATAAAAAGAACATGAAGAAAGGTGCACTCACTCGTTTGATGTTGCACTTAGGTTTTATTTATTGCGGTATCACATTGACACGGTGCAGGAAGGGAAGGACCAGTGGAAGCGCACACTAAGCGCGAAACGACTCATCCTTTCCTTCCCTCCCTCCCTGGACTGTGTCAATGTGATACCGCAATAAATAAAACCTAAGTGCAACGTCAAACGGGTGAGTGCACCTTTCTTCATGTTTTTGATTCACAAAATGTTCTCATCTGGTTAGCACCCTGTGACAGAATAGCACTTTCCACTGCCATTTTTTGGGTTATAGTGTATATTAGTGTATATAACTGTAGAGGTGAAGTGATATAAATGGGGTATTGCTATAACCATATTGCTGTAATGTCAGATGGTGCTCCTTCCCTTCCGATTCCTGCTGTGCGCCCAAACAATGGTTTTCACCACATATAAGATATCAGCATGCTCAGGAGAAATTGCCCAATACATTTTGGGGTCAATTTTAACCTGTTGCCCTTGTGAAAATGAAAAAATGAGGCTAAAAGCACATTTTTGTGGGTAAAAAGAGTAGTTTTTAATTTTCACAGCTCTGTATGAAACACCTGATGTGTCAAAGTGCTCAGCTCACGACGTATCTAGATAAGTTCTTGGGGGGAAGGGATGTTCAGTTTCCAAAATGGGGTCACCTGTGGGGGGTTTCTACTGTTTTGGTCCAACAAAAGCGACAGACTGTCCGCTAATGAGTCTAGCAAATTTTCAGTTCAAATGTCAATTAGCACTCCTTCAGTTCTGAGCCCTGCTGTGCGGCCAAACAGTAATTTTCTACCACTTATGGGATACCAGTGTACTCAGGAGAAATTGCACACTTTTTACAGTGCATTTTCTGCTGTTACCCTTGTGAAAATTCAATATTTGAGACTAAAGTAACATTTTTCTGTTGGAATAAGTAAACTTTTCTGTTCTTTTCCTTCTACGTTGCTTTATTTCCTGTGAAGCACCTAAAGGGTTAATAAACTTCTTGAATGTAGTTCTGAGTAACTTTAGGGGTGCAGCCTTTGGAATGGTGTCACTTTTGGGTGTTTTCTGTCATGTAAACCCCTCACAGTGCCTTCAAATGTGATGTCCCAAAAAAATGGTTTTGTAAGTTTTGTTGGAAAAATGAGAAATTGCTGATGAACTTTGAACTCTTCTAACTTCCTACCAAAAAATGTTGTTTACAAAATTGCGCTGATGTAAAGTGAAAATGTGGGAAATGTTATTTATCAACTATTTTGTGTGACGTAACTCTAGTTTTAGGTTTAAAAATTAAAAGTTTGAAAATTGCAAAATTGTTGCCAAATTTGCAATTTTTTTTCACCAATAAACGCTAAAAATATCGTTCTAAATTTACCACTAACATGAAGCCCAATATGTCACAAAAAACTTTCTTGGAATCATTGGGATTTGTTGACGCGTTCCAGAGATAGAACCTCATACAGTGACACTGATCAGAATTGTAAAAAATGGTCTGATCATTAAGGTGAAAACCGCCTGGGGGTGAAGGAATTCAAAACTGCCTAAGGCTGCTTTCACATTAGCGTTTTTGCTGATTTGCGGCAGATCCGGCAGATTTACCACATCTGCAGTCACATTTGTGGCACACTTGCAGCAAGCCCCATTCATTCTGCAGTAAGTACGGTTTGCCAGATCTCGGCAAAAACTGCATCTGCTGCAAAGTCCCATAGAGAATCAATGGGGGCTTGCCACATTATTGCCGCAAGTCAGCCGTTACGCGGCACATGCGGTAAATCTGAAGGACCTGCCGCAAATCAGCAAAAACACTGATGTGAAAGCAGCCGTAAACTGCTGTGTAACGCTGGCTTCACACCACAGTTTTTTGCATCCGGGGCTGTCCGGTGTGAACCAGACACCCCCGGATCCGATTCTGGCCCCATAGAAACCATATGGGGCCGGAATACGCCGGATGAATATCTTTTGGCATCCGGTTTTTGGATGTCTGGGAGAATCCGGGGCAAATCGGATTTTTCTCCCGGACACAAAAAATGCTGCTTGCACCATTTTTGTGTCCGGGAAGAAAAATCTCCCCAAATCGGATCCTCCTGGATTCTCCCGGATCCAGGGCAATCAGGCGCTCCCTAAAATGGGAGCCTATGGGGCTGGATTGCCCCATTCCAGGAGGATCCGGGAACCGGACACCTGCGGCTGAACGCCGCTGTTATTTCAGGACTGCGGCTAGTTCCCTGCGAGCCGCGGTCCTGAATCATCAGTAGCGGCAGCTGCGTCCGGCTGCGCACCGGACCAGAGGGCATATTTGCCCTCCTGTTCTGTGTGCTGATTCGGTCCGGGGCTGTCAGGTTCATCCCTGACACCCCCAGATCGGACGCTGCCGTGGTGTGAAGCCAGCCTAATACAGGCTGATAGGTAGCCCAACAGTAATCAGACCAAGTATAGGGACCTAGCGTTACACCCCCTTAAAAATAAGGCCACTTCTATTTCAATTTTGCCTGTATGTTGCCAGGATGTTCATTGATATATCAAATTAAAAAGAATTGAAAATATAAAATTCATACTGTTTGAATAAAAACAATTAAGTATAAAATATAAAAGCTGGATGGTATTTTCTGTATGTGTTGTATTGAATTAAAGGTTGTTTCGGCTCTGATGACATGGGCTGCATCAGAACCAAAAGAAGCTTTAATACAATACAACAAATACAGAAAATACCATCCATTCTTTACATTTTATACTTAATTGTTTTTAATCGAACACTATGAATTTTATACGGTACTTTTAATTCTTTCTAATTTGACATATCAATGAACATCCTGGCAACATACAGGTAAAATTGAAACAGAAGTGGCCTTATTTTTAAGGGGCGTGTAGCGCTAGGTCCCTATTCTCAGTTAATAATTTACTATGCAATACTTAGTAAACTTACACACAAATCTTACCTGGGACCTTTGAGCAGCAACACAATAGATGAATAGGACACTTGTAGCCTAACTACACCATATCCATGAACTACCCCCTAGCTAGCTGCGGTGTCAGTAAACAATAGTAGTAATTAGACCGGTTTTGTCTTGCTCTGTAGGTTGCAGATTTGGGATGCAGTGAATGCACTCTTCTTCACAAGCTGAAATTTTGGGACTGCATTGAGGAGCTTGTTGGTGTGGACATTGATGAGGAGCCATTGAGAAGGAAAGGGTATGTAACTGTTCTGTGATTAGGCAAAAAGTTATGTCAAAAAAGCATTAAATGCAAGAGTTTAAAAGATGTTTGGATTAAATAGAATTCTTTTCTTTAGGAGGCTGCTTTTTGTGTAGAAATAATGTGATATTAGTGTCATAATAATACTCTACTACATACTGTGAGACATTGTTCTTTGAATGTGTTAGGGGACACAGATGGACTCTGGCACACAGGAATGGCTTCTATTTAAACAAGTCCAGATGGTTTATTTCACACACATAACAGCATTATGGAAACCAAAGTATTTGCCGTCCTTCGGCTTTACAGAAAACAGGTATACCATACACTCATTTTCTTCTGCAGATATGTCAGCATTGTTCACAGAAACATTTGTGACTTAGGGTGCTTTCACATTACGATTTAGTGCCTGTCCGGGGGATCCGAGTTTGAAGGAGGATCCCACGGACAGGCACGGATCAACACGGATCCCTGCAATCGGATGGCTATTTGATCCGATTCTATGCAGGATCCGTGTGGATCCTGCGGTCCCCTGTCTCTCCCTGCTCCTGCGTCCTCCATCTTCTCCCCCCCCCCCGCTATTCTATTCTGACCCCCCGCTATTCTATTCTATCCCTCCCGCTATTCTATTCGGTCCCCCCGCTATCCTAATCTAATCCCTATCCTGTCCCCTGTTCTCTTCCCTGTGTGTTAATTAAAAAAAAAAACTCCTCCCGGAGTATACATCACCTGTCATCGGCTCCCAGAATGCGACACCATCGGGGCTGTGGTGATGTCACAGAGCCGGTCAGCTGACGTGTCATGTGACCAGCTCTGTGACATCATCACAGGTCCTTCTGCCCTGATGGTGTCGCATTCTGGGAGCCTGTGACAGGTGATGTATACTCCCGGGCGGAGTTTTTTTTTTCTCAACACACAGGGAAGAGAACAGGGGACAGGATAGGGATTAGATCAGGATAGAGGAGCGGGGGGACAGAATAGAATAGCGGGGGGAAGAAGATGGAGAAGGCAGAAGCAGGGAGAGACAGGGAGAGGCAAGGAACACGAAGCCGACATCGGATTCGAGGTGAACTCGGATCCGATGTCCATAGGCTCACATTTTGTGTGCACTCGGATCAGCAATGATCCGATGCTGTCCGATTTGAGTCATGGACACAAAATCGTAGCAGGCTGCAATTTTGTGCCCGTGATTAAATCGGATAGGATCGGATGGTGCCAAAATCGGATGCCAATAGTGGCACATCGGATCCGATCCCCATAGGGGCACATGGGATCCGATTTCAAATCTGATTGTATCCGTTTTAAACGGATACAATCGGATGACCGAAAATCGTAATGTGAAAGCGGCCTTCGTCTTCTTCATGTGTGGTATTTCAGTGATGGTATAGCAGTTCTGCACTTAACTGACCTCAGTGAGCACACAACCCCTTTCCCTGAGGTTACCTTTCCAGGAGCAATAACAGGCTCCACACACACTGCCTCCAGTCTGTGCACCGTCCTGGAGCTGTGGCAAGCTCCACACACACGCCTTTTGCCAATGTGTCTCTTTGAAGTCTGTGCAAGCTCCACACACGGTCTCCTTGCAGTGTGCCTCCAGGAATATGGCCGCTTCTAAGCACAGAGAGACATGTGACCAAACAAACAGTTTCATTATATTGCATGAGACACACCCATCAGCACTTCTAACCATCTTTGTACACTTGGCTCTGAATGCATTAAGAACAATTAGTGGACCTACAAGTCCCAGAGTAACCATTCCAGGTTTACATTGCAGAGGAATTCCACCTCTGCAATACATGCCAGCCATTTGCAATATAGCCGGTTGCTACCTCACATATCCATCCCTTCGTTCAAACTTGTGGGGTTGAACACTTGCCAACATGCAGGGGCCCTGAGACAGGGCAAACATGTTACCTGGCCATACTAAAAGAGAGAGCCTTCTTTGTCAACCTTGAACTTCAGTTCCTGCAACATAGTCTGTCACTGTAACCAAATTCTTTTTTGCGAATAATGCACTATCAGGCTTTGTCACCTCATCTTTTTCTTTTAGAGTCACAACTTTGCAAGACCTCCCCCACCCCCAGTGATCAGTACAGTAGTGCAATTCATCT
Source organism: Allobates femoralis (assembly GCA_033576535.1). NCBI lineage: Eukaryota > Metazoa > Chordata > Amphibia > Anura > Aromobatidae > Allobates > Allobates femoralis. The sequence goes on along the minus strand of JARQOC010000007.1, from coordinate 209,091,093 downwards.
GCTTCCATATGTATGGTCTGTTCTGACTCTTTGTCATTATATAATCTATAGGGGCTCTTATCTGGGGCTCTCAGCACCGAAATAACAGGGCTCACTACCTTAAAACCCTTTGTGCCCACTTCCTTCAAGATGTCTTCATTTGTCTCTCTTTTGGCGCTTCTTCCTATCGTTTTTCCTAACTAGACACCTGTCACTCTATTTTATCCTTCGTTTAGAGCTAGCTTCAGATTTGGCCATTCCACTATTTGGAGGGTACCCTCTTTTATCTGTACCTTGGTTTGAAGGTGGCCACCATCTTCTACTGGTTTGGTGTAGCTGACTCTCAACTTGCAAATGTTCAAGCCTTAACTGCTATACATCTCTTAGGTACGCCATATGATATTCCATACATACATTTCTAAGACTTTTCACCGTATTCATACCTTATGAACATACCGTCTTCCCTGGGTATCATGTCTTTGTTATTACCTAAAATTCTTACTCTTGCCCCTCCAGACTTATCCACCATTTCCTCTAGGGCTCATCTATTTCTTCTAATGACATTTCTCACTAGAGTACTAGCCACTTTGACTAAGGCCCCTTTCACATCAGCGGTTTTTTCAAATCGCGGCAGATGCGGTGAAAAAAATGCATCTGCCGCGATTACCGCATACCGGCTGCACTTGCGGCACGGTTGCGGCGCGTTTGCGGCAAGCCCCATACAATGTATAGGTGGGCTTGCGGCAGGTGCGGCAAGTGTGATTTTGGCAGGTGCGGCCGCGAAAAAAACGCGGCTGACCGCGTTTTTTTTTCGCGGCCGCACTTGCCGCAAGTGCCAAAACCGCACTTGCCACACCTGCCGCAAGCCCGCCTATACATTGTATGGGGCTTGACGCAACCGTGCCGCAAGTGCAGCCAGTTTGCGGTAATCGCGGCAGATGCGTTTTTTTTCACCGCATCTGTCGCGATTTGAAAAAAACGCTGATGTGAAAGGGGCCTAAGTCTTCCAGAAGACTAGAAGCTTTCCACTTATGCTCAAGCCTTCTAGCGGCTTCTACTTTCCTCAACCAGATCATCCACTTTGTGCGAACACATCTTAAGTGTATGTCACGCAGGGTGGCTACTGCTTCACTGTGACTTCTGTTATGGACAGTATACTTAATTGTTTATTCTCTGGGATTCAGTACAACCTACACACATCTACAGCCTTTTTAAATTCGGAATACACATACCCTCTGGCGCACGCTTCTCTCAAATCTTCAGGTACGTCTACTGTGCACTTCAACAGTGAAGTCTCCTTCTTTGCTGTCACCAAACGATTGTCTTGCTACGTCTCTCTGACTTTTACTCTCTTTAAAGGAAAACTGTCAGGTCAAAAATCCACATGTAACTATCATTTTCTAATTCCTTGCTCTAAACTCTCTCTATTTATGTATTTCTTTTATTTATATTTCCCTCTTATCTTCTGTAAACTTCAAATAAAGAGACTCATTCCATCTGTCACTCACAGTGAGTGATCCACTTAGTTCTCTGCTGTCCACTCTCCATAGTATGAATATGCATGTCACATAGTCACATCACATTACTGCACAGGACATCAGTTTGTGTTGGGGGGGCTGTATTCTCCTCTTTGCTCTCTGTGGTTGCAGCATTACAATAGGGCAAATACAACACAGAAACTGTCACAGCAGGGATACCTGCTTAGACAAACAAATGGAGTATAGATAAGGCAGATCTGTAATAGCTCTCTCCCTCCATGTCCTCAACAGAACAGACCTCCTGTAAGTGAAACCTGACACTGTACTGTTAGCAATGGGAGGAAGGAGGAGAGAGCTGGTGAGAGGGAGTGCATAATTACATGACAGTTTATACAGCACAGAACTATTCCTGTTTGCTTATAAATGGAGAGGACTAATCCAGGCATTCCCTGCAGGGTCTGACAATGCTGATAACATGGAAACTACAAACGGTACAATAATGATTTTACATGTTTTTAAAAGGTCTGCCCAGGCACTATTCAAGGGGAATATTAGTATCATACTGAAAAATGACCTGACAGTGTCCCTTTAAGACATTTGGCCAGGAGAGTCACCTGACGCTCCATCTTTTCCAATGCTGCCTTATTCCTTGACTAATACTCTGCCAGGCAACCTCTCAGCTCAGAAACTTCATTCTCCAGCTCACCTATTCTGCTCTCGACAGCATGACTCAGGGTCTCTTCTTGCTTCAGATGGTCTTTTTCTGTCTACTTGACAGTATCCATCTCCTTGATCAAATTTTCTCCACTTTTGACTTGTCCACCCTCTTCTGACTTCTTCAGTTATCTCTACAATTTCATCCTTTGTATCCATTAAACCTTCATGACCTGATGAGGTCTTTGGTTCAGTCCTCACTTCTTCAGTGGCTTCTTCCACTTCTGCGCCTTCAGCCTCTTCTTGAGACCATGGAAATTGCACCTTTAACTCTTTCCTGACCCTTGACGCAATGGTACGTCATGGGTCGGGTCCTGGTGTTTGATGTGAGCTTTGGTGCGGTGCTCACATCAAACACCCAACATCTTAGCTGATCTCATCAGCTGAAATGTTGGGCTTTCAGCACCGATCGGATTCGTGGTCCGATCGGTGCTGGTAACCCCTTGGTTCCCGCTGTTACTCACTAGCAAGATCCAAAACCGCTGTGGCTCCGGTGCTCACGTGATATTCCTGGGTCCTGGTGTGAACCCGGAAACTATCAGGGACCCCTTCCTGTCAGTGGTTGGCAAGTGAAACCAAATGTCATGTCCCAATTTGCTGCAGCTCATTGGGACATGGCACAAGTGATCGGACCCTGCAGCAGTGTGGCGCCCTATGGGGCAGTGTAAAAACAAGAATCAATTAAAAAATAAAGTTTTAAAAAATCTGAAAAAAAAAAACACACAAAAGTTTAAATCACCCCGCTTTTCCCCCATTCAAAATAAAGGTATTGAAGAAAAGAACACATATATTTGGTAACACCGCGTTCAGAAATGCTCATTATATCTACTTATATAATCGGGAGTTGGGAATTCGGGCGTTGTCGCCGAATCCCAAGTTCCTTAGCGGCACTGCGAGCGATGACACGCAGCGTCATCGCGAGCCGCAGCCGCACTACTGTAAAAAAACCCCAAACATTTCCTCACCTCTCCCCGAGCCCCCGCCGTCTCCCGCCGTCTTCCTCCAGGCTCCCGGTGGCTCCTGCAGGCTCCCGGTGGCTCCCGCAGGCTCCCGGTGCCTGCAGAGCTCTTCTACAGCAGTACAGGACCTGCGGTGATGTCAGAGTCACGTGACACCAGGTTACTCCATGGTAACCGTGGGTCACGTGACTCTGACACCACCGCAGGTCCTGAACTGATGTAGAAGAGCTCTGCAGGCATTGGGAGCCTGCGGGAGCCACCGGGAGCCTGGAGGAAGACGGCGGGGGCTCGGGGTGAGGTGAGCATAATCTTTTTTTATTTTTTTTAACCCCTGCCTTGCAGGAGCGCCGGTGCATGTATACTCTGCCACCACCACACACGCCTATATACTCTGCCACCACCACACACCTGTATACTCTGCCACCACCACACACACCTGTATACTCTGCCACCACCACACATGCCTGTATACTCTGCCACCACCACAGACGCCTGTATACTCTGCCCCCACATCCACTGATGCCTGTATACTCTGCCACCACCACCACACACACCTATATACTCTGCCACCACCACACACGCCTGTATACTCTGCCACCATCACAGACGCCTGTATACTCTGCCGCCACCACAGACACCTGTATACTCTGCCGCCACCACACACGCCTGTATACTCTGCCGCCACCACAGACACCTGTATACTCTGCCACCACCACACACGCCTGTATACTCTGCCACCACCACACACACCTGTATACTCTGCCACCACCACACACACCTGTATACTCTGCCACCACCACACACGCCTGTATACTCTGCCACCACCACAGACGCCTGTATACTCTGCCCCCACCACCACTGATGCCTGTATACTCTGCCACCACCACCACACACGCCTGTATACTCTGCCGCCACCACACACGCCTGTATACTCTGCCACCACCACCACACACTCCTGTATACTCTGCCACCACCACAGACACCTGTATACTCTGCCGCCACCACCAAAGATGCCTGTATACTCTGCCGCCACCACCACAGACACCTCTATGCTCTGCCGCCACCACCACACACAACTGTATGCTCTGCCGCCACCACCACACACGCCTGTATACTCTGCCGCCACCACCACACACGCCTGTATACTCTGCCGCCACCACCACAGATGCCTCTATACTCTGCCGCCACCACCACACACGCCTGTATACTCTGCCACCACCACCACACACGCCTGTATACTCTGCCGCCACCACCACACACGCCTGTTTACTCTGCCGCCACCACCACAGATGCCTGTATACTCTGCCGCCACCACCACAGATGCCTGTATACTCTGCCACCACCACAGACGCCTGTATACTCTGCCACCACCACAGACACCTGTATACTCTGCCACCACCACACACGCCTGTATGCTCTGCCGCCACCACCACACACGCCTGTATACTCTGCCGCCACCACCACACACGCCTGTATACTCTGCCACCACCACCACACACGCCTCTATACTCTGCCGCCACCACCACAGACGCCTCTATACTCTGCCGCCACCACCGACGCCTGTATACTCTGCCGCCACCACCGACGCCTGTATACTCTGCCACCACCACCGACGCCTGTATACTCTGCCACCACCACCGACGCCTGTATACTCTGCCACCACCACCGACGCCTGTATACTCTGCCACCACCATACACGCCTGTATACTCTGCCACCACCACAGACGCCTGTACACTCTGCCACCACCACAGACCTTCCTGTATACTCTGCTACCCACAGAGCTGCCTCTATACTCTGCTACCCACACAGCCGCCTCTATACTCTGCTACCCATAGAGCCGCCTGTATACTCTGCTACCCACAGAGCCGCCTCGATACTCTGCTAACCACAGAGCCGCCTCGATACTCTGCTACCCACAGAGCCGCCTGTATACTCTGCTACCCACAGAGCCGCCTGTATACTCTGCTACCCACAGAGCCGCCTGTATACTGTGCTACCCACAGAGCCGCCTGTATAATCACCTACCCTCAGAGCCGTCTGTATACTCTGCTACCCACAGAGCCGCCTCCATACTCTGCTAACCACAGAGCCGCCTCGATACTCTGCTACCCACAGAGCCGCCTCTATACTCTGCTACCCACAGAGCCGCCTGTATACTCTGCTACCCACAGAGCCGCCTGTATACTCTGCTACCCACAGAGCCACCTGTACAATCTGCTACCCACAGAGCCTTCTCTATACTCTGCTACCCACACAGCGGCCTGTATAATCTGCTACCCACAAACCCGCCTGTATACTCTGCTACCCACAGACCCGCCTGTATACTCTGCTACCCACAGAGCCGCCTGTATACTGTGCTACCCACAGAGCCGCCTCTATACTCTGCTACCCACAGAGCCGCCTGTATAATCTCCTACCCTCAGAGCCGTCTGTATACTCTGCTACCCACAGACCCGCCTGTATACTCTGCTACCCACAGAGCCCCCTGTATACTCTGCTACCCACTGACCCGCCTGTATACACACAATTCATTTCACCCTGCTCCTGATGCAATTGCATCGGGCCTTTTTACTAGTGAAGATATAAAATAAATTAATGAGAGCCATAAACTGCGTAATGGAATAAAGGCCCAAATGTCAAAATTACGTTTTTGTTTGTTGCCGCAAAATTACTCTAAAATGCAATGATGGGCGATCAAAAGAGTGCACTCTCCCAAAATTGGCATCATTAGAAACGGCAGCTCAAGCCGCAAAAAATAAGACATCACACAGCCCTAGATCCCAAAAAATGATAACGCTACGGGTCGCAAAACATAGTGCAAAAAATGCAATTATTATTATTTTTTCTTCAAACTTCTGAATTTTTTTTGATCACTTAGATAACAGCAAAAGTATACATGTTTGGTATCTACGAACTCGTACCGAACCTAGGCATCATACCGTCATGTCAGTTTTACCATATAGTGTTCATGAATAAAAAAAAAAACAAATGTATAATTGCATTTTTTTGCAATTTCACCACACTTGGAATTTTTTCCTATTTTCCTGTACACTATATGGTAAAATAAATGATTGCATCTGAAAGTACAACTCATCCCGCAAAAAAACAAGCCCTCATATGTCTATATTGATGGAAAAATAAAAACGTTAGGGCTCTTGGAAGCAGGGGAGCAAAAAAACTAAAAATCGCCGGAGGTGAAGGGGTTAAGGCCGGCTTCAAACTGCGGTGAAATCCGATCTGGGGCTGTCCGGTTCATCCCAGATTTGCAAACAGAACCAGGGGGGGCAAATATGCCCTCCTGTCTGGTGTGCAGCCAGATCCCTCTAATTGCAGCCGCAGCTGCTGATTTTTCAAGACGCAACTAGCAGGGAGCTAGCCGCGGTCCTGAAATTACAGCAGCGTGCAGCCGCCGGTGTCCGTTTCCTGGATCCTCCTGGATCCTCCAGGATCGGGGCAATCCGGCCCCATAGACTCCCATGTTAGGGAGCACTTAATTGCCCCAGATCCAGGAGAATCCAGAAGGATCCAATTTGGGGAGATTTTTCTCCCTGGACACAGAATTACCGCATGGTCCGATTTTGTGTCCGTGAGAAAAATCCGATTCCTCCCGGATTCTCCTAGACACATGGAAACCGGATGGCAGAGAGCTAGGATACTATGGGGCCAAAATCCGGTCCGGGGCTGTCCAGTTTACACCGGACAGAGCCGGATCGGATTGTGCCGCGGTGTGAAGCCGGCCTAACCCTTTCTTGGGGTCCTGCAGCAACAACTTTAGTTTCTGCAGCTTCACCTTTTGCCTCCACTGGGGTCTCAGCTGCTTCATCTTTAGGCACCCCAGAGCTACGGTAGGTGGATCAGCAGTCTGCTCTTCGTGATCTTCATGGATGCTCGCACCATCAACGTTCTCTAGGGTTTCTTCCCCTATACCGATCTTAAGGACGTGTTCACCTATAGTGCTCTCTACTGATAGACCTTAAGCTGTGTGCTCAGAAATTGGAGAGGACTTGTCCTCCTATTCTTGCAGCATCTCGTTGTCTGACACTGCACCAGCATTTCCTACTGGTAACCTCACTTAATCCTCCTCCTCCTTGGTTCCATCAGAATCTGGAAGAGGATCCATACTTGGAATGGAAGAACATAAGATTATATTTTCTTTAGTTAGATTATCAGCAAGATCCACTTGTACAGCCTCTCGGCATCCTTTAAGTTTATGGTGATGGAAGGAGGATTTTCCCTGTTTGATTGGCCCATCTATACTGCACTCACGTTCAACTTTGCTAAAGTCACAGTCAACCCTGGAGTCTGTGTCATTCCCCCTGGTACTGTGAACCAACAATTTGCCATCTACTTTGATTTTGGCCCCTTTTTCCAGAGGTACCACAATACAACCAGTCATGCTGTTGTTCACTTCAGCTGATGTCTGTTACCTAAATATTGAGGAAAAAACAGGAAGAGATCGTGCTTTAGTGATCCGAGCTGCCGTCCCACCGTACTCGAAAAAATGCCAGGAAGCCAACAGTATGTATGCTGCTTTATTCCATCAGTACTTCAATCCAACACGTTTCGGTACAGTCCTTGTACCTTCCTCAGGGATATGCTGCATGACTGACCAACTCACAGTCAAACCTCATTCAGATAGTATATAAGGCTGTTAGTTGGTCAATCATGCAGCATATTCCTGAGGAAGGTACAAGGTCTGTACCGAAACACGTTGGATGGAAGTACTGATTAAACAAAGAAGCAGCTTGCATACTCTTGGCTTCCCTGGCATTTTTTCGAGTACGGTGGGACGGCAGTGCAGATCACTAAAGCACCATCTCTCTCTGGTCTTTTTCTTGGGGACATCACCACTGTTACTTGGGAGTGTGGATCCAGCAGCAGCTGTCTGAGCTAATTAACCAGTTGTGGGGGAACACATCTGGATCAGGTGACCACATACACCTATGACGGTACTACCTTATCCTTAAAACGATAAGACCTATTTGCGCCTCTTTGTCGCCCCCTTTTTTTCGTTACCTAAATTGGGTATATTTTGTCCAGGACCTGTATTTCATAGTAGCTCTTGTTTTGTAGTATGTATTGATTTTCTGTGTTTTTAATCATTATATAATAAAGAATTGAGCTTTTGAATATACAGTGATACCTCGGTTTTCGACGACAATTCGTCCGAAAACTATCGACGGAAACCGAAACCGACGATAACCAAGGCAACAGTTTCCATAGGAAACAATGTAAAATGAATTAATTGGTTCGAGACACTGAAAAAGACCTACAAAAAAAACATTTTCTAGTGAATAAAGATAGCGGTTAATGCTAGAATCACTCAGAAATGACTGTAAAAGGGATATGAAACACTAATTTACAGAAAAAAAAACATTTAATATATTTTATTTTTAGAAAAGCTCATTTTGGTATATGAAAGACGCCGAGGAGGGGAGAGAGGGGTGCACATTTTATTTTTTGGAAGGGAAATCACTTTTCTTAAGGCAAAATTAGTAGTGATGTATGGTCAAAAACCGACGAAAACCGAGACACGATTTTCATTGAAAAAAATCGATGAAAAACGAAACCGACGATATCAAAGTCGACGAAAATCGAGGTATCACTGTATTCTTTGCTTGGGATTAATTTATATCCTGGGATTAAAGTAATTTCTGTATTAACAGTAGGAATAGTAGGAAATAAATTCTTTTCTTTCATCATCAGCCATACTTTGACCCCTCTCCCATTCAATTACTTGGACCCACTAGAAAGATCATTGTCTATAACTCTCTATCATGGTTCTGTGACTGAGAAGGATCCTGCTCTGCTTGGATTTGACCTAATAACTTGCATTGAACTGTGAGTATGTACTGACGTCAGATACATGGCTATGTGCGCTATGTGCATAAAGTATTGTGAGTTCTGTATCATCAGGAGACTGAAGTGCATGGTGTCAACACTTGATTATACTCTCTTCTAGAGGTCTTCGATATCAGCATCAATCATATCTAGACATATATTATTGATGACCTGTCCATAGAATAAGTCATCAGTATGAGATTGCGGCGGTTCGACACCTAGCACCTGACCGGTTGGCTCTTATTATCTTATTTGAAGTTCTTGGCAGCTGCTATTACACATTGCATGGAGCAGCACGGTGTCTGGGGAGGGTTGGTGTGGGTGTTTGGTGTCGGTCACCACCACAATCTGATATTGAAACCTTATCCTAATGATTCTCAGCTACTGTCAATATAAAGACTGATTTGTTTGGTAATCTGCATCTGGGACTATATCATGAACACTATATACATTGGCCTTGATTCATCAACACCTGCAATGCTCACACTAGTCTTGTTGATTGGCCTTGTTGGAGTCAGACTCTCCTGATTCATTAAGAGGTACACAACTTTTTATATATAAGAAGTATCTAACAAGTAGTGTGCGCTTCTGAATGTGCCTCGCCACTCAGAGCTGGAGTAAGAATGATGGCGTAAGGAATGCCACAGCTTGTCTTGAATTACATGAGCTGTAGGTTTACACCTGCACTCCATATTGTTGGAGATGGACAAAACTGTTGTGGAAACACCAAAGTCGCTAAATTATTACTCAACTCTGTGTTGTTCAAAAATGTTGTGGCTTTTCAGAGCAATTTACACCAGAGCCTAATCACTGTGATGAATTGGGGCAATAGCCTGCAGTTGGCGGCTGACTTCTTCAGCGACTGTATTGAAGACATCTCTGTTACTAAAATTAAGTCATAGATTTTCCTTATATTTGCTATAGCAGAGTTAAATAATTCTGAAGTTTCTCCCTTAACTGTTAATACTTGCCAATGTAATACAGTTTTTATCATCAGAAAAAAACAAAACTGGTCTCCTTTATTTGTGTTTTTGAAGGATCGAACACTTGGAAATGAAGGACCTTGAAGAATTCCAGGATGTGCTATTTGGTTTTATGGCCCCTAAGGCTGTAGTGATCAGTACACCTAATGTAGAGTTCAATGTCTTACTTTCTGACAAAGCATGCTTCAGACATCCGGACCACAAGTTTGAATGGAGCAGAAAAGAATTTCAGAGCTGGTGAGATGTCATATTTATATCAGTTTTTAACAAAGTTGTGTGATGGTTTAAAAATCACATTTTTCAATATCTTACTGGGAATTCTGAGTTGCAAAATAATTTCTTCTTCATAAATTAGACAGAGCAAAAGAAGCTACAAAGAGTGTCTCCCTCTATTAAGCACAGGGCTGGACCATGCATTACACTGTAGTTTCCTATGGGAGCACTAGAGGAACTGGAGCTTGCTGCCAGGTCTCCCTGCGGATTAAAGGGAACCTGATATATATTGCTCGTAGGCCGCATGTGTCAGACACTTGCTGTATGATTTCAGACATGTCTATGTGACTGAAACACTGCAGCCTTAAAAAGCCACCAGGGATTGATCTGCAGTGCACCTGGAAGAAGTCAGGTCCATGGTGGCTTCTCCCTTCTTGCTGCCAGTAGCTGACAGGCCTCTCCCTATACATGTATGTAGATAGAGACTTGGCTCTCCAGGGCAGCTGGCTGAGAGAACCTGTCGGAGACCCGCGTTTTCAACTAGTCTCTCATGAGGCTCGCTCCCGGTGACTTTCAGATATTTTTCTGAAACACTGCAGCATTTCACAGTTAAACCTATATAGCTGAAATCATATAGCCAAGGTATTATACATGATGCCATAGATCAGCTGTCAGGTGCCCTTTAGGCTCATAAGCCTTGAGTCCTTGTATCAGTTTATCCTTTCAGGACAATTTTTCCAATAAAAAATAGATTATGCAAAGTTCTTCTATATAAAAGCCCTATCCAGTCTGTCTGTGTATCTGTACGTTCGTCCCGAAAACATTGTCACCTATAGGACATCGTCTAAATTACAGTTACACTGGAATCTGAAGAAGCCCTTAAGTTTGGTTGATTAGTCTTCTGTGTCAATACCTTTGACAAACTCATCCTGCTGCAAGAGAGAGAGAGAGAAAGCGCAAGAGGAAAGAGAGCAAACAGGGTGAGAGACAGAACAAGGGGCAAGAGAGCGCACAGGGGAAGAGAGAGTGCATGTGGTAGAGCCAGCACAAGGGAAGAGAGCGAATAGGATGGAGAGAGAGCGCACAAGGGGGAGAGACAACAAAAAGGAAGAGAGAGCGTACTTGGAGTAGAAACAGCACAAGGGGAGAAAGAGCGCATAGAGGGGAGTGACAGAATAAGGGAAGAGAGGGCACACAGGGGAAGAGACAGCACAAGGAGAGTGAGGGTGCATAGGTAGAGAGAGAGCGCACAGAGGGGAGAGACATCACAAGGGGAAACAGAGTGCACAGGGGTGAGAGAAAGCACAAGAGGAGAATGGAGAGCGCACAGGGGGATGGGGAGCAGCAGCAGGGCCTGCCAAGCCACGGCCACCCCTTGCAGCACTGGGCTCCTTTCGCCCTCCCCGGTGGTGCTGCAGTTAGTAGAAGGAGTAGTTGGGCTAGTTTATAATCGCACACGTTCTATAATCACCCAATGTGATAGAATCGGGCCCCCGATAAAATAAACTTTTTAGCAGGAGAGAAATAACTATGACCTTCTGGTCACAGATATGCTGATATTCATTAGATTATGTTACAGGCAGGATTTAATAGAGTGCCAATTAGTATAACCCTGACCGGCTGGTATAATACAAATGGAGTGTAGTTTATTACATAAACACTGAAATTGGAAAAATTGAACATTAAAAAAAAAGTGAACTAGTCACTAGTTTTTTTCACATATAGGCTGCGGCCACCATCGGTAAAACCTTATAAACAGTATTCTAGAATGCTGTATATAAGTCCCCAGGCCAATCTTTATAATACAAAAAAACAGCTTTTATTATACTCACCTAAGGGGCGGTCTGATCCGATGGCGTCACAGATCTCTTCCATTGTGCCTCTGCGCATACATACTTTTCTCTGCTCTGCTGAGGGCAGAGCTTAGTATTGTACTGCGCAGGCATGGGGAAAGTTCAAAGTATGCATATATGGGCGTTCTTTGACCTTTTCCTATGCCTGTGCAGTACAATACTATGTCCTCAGCAGGGCAGAGTGAAGTACATGTGCGCAGAAGCACAATGGAGGATACTGTGTACGGCTGACTTAGAACATGTCATCCGCTGAAGCAGAGAAGAGGATGGCAATATCAAGGAGGCACTGGACTAAGACCCGTGACACCCATCAGACCAGACCATCCCCATGTGAGTATAATAAAGCTGGTTGGTTTGCATTATAAAGATTGGCATGGGGATTTATATACAGAATTATAGAATGCTTTATATAAGGCTTTACTGGTGGTGGCCACAGCTTATTTGCAAAAAAACTAGTAACAGGTACACTTTAAGTGTATAAAAAAATCAAAGGTGTCTCTGTGCCCTTATAATTATGACTGTTGACACGATCTTAAGAGTCTGGGGAGAGTGGCTAGGCTGAAAGGGAGAGCCAAGAACTGAAATACCGGTTCTGGACAGCAAAGCTAAGGAACCTTTAGTGGTCTGGGAAAGATGGGTATGTGCAGGGAGTCCTTTTAAAAGTCCACTGAACAAAGAAATGTGTCGGGTTCCATAGAGGCTACCACTGAACAAAGGGATTCCCTCCTAAAATGGTGTAAGCGGACATGCTTGTTCAAGAGTTTGTGGTCCAGGATTAGGTGAACGGTGCCATCTTTCTTTGGCACCACAAAAAAGTTTCAAAAGAGACCGATGAAGTGCTCCTTCAGAGGAACGGGGATGATGAAACCTACTTGATGGAGGGAAGAGATGGCTTTGAAGAATCTGGAGGCCTTTGAAAGGGAACTTAGGTGATGTGATTTAAAGAGGTGAATCTGGGCAAGAAAATTCTATTTTTACACCGGAGGGGAAGACCTCTCTGACCCAGGCGTCGTCAACTGCATAGAGCTACATGTCTCCGAACAGAAAATGATGGCCCAACTTGGGAAAATTTCCAGTTGTAAGGGCCCTGTCACGCAAAGGAGAACCTGTTAAATCTGTCTGGTTCTGGATGATCTGCTTTGGTGGCCGCTTGACCTCAAGGACTGAACTAACTAGTTTGAATGAAGGTCACTTCTGTTGTGAAGACCATTTGTCGGACAGTTGAAACCCTTGTTGGGGAATTGATGAAAGAATGAAATTAAAGAGTCCTTCTTCTAGGGGGAGGGTGTTTTGGTTTTGATTGGGCATCTGATATACTCTGATCCAACTTTGCAACAAAGAGGTACAAACTCTGGAAGGGTTCCATTCCTTCAGCATTATAAAACTATAAAAGGCCATAATTTTGCTCGAGGTTAGATCTGAACATCCAACAGTTCTGCAGGAGGGGTGCCAGAGTAGATACCCAGTCGGAGAAGCTTGGGCCAGACAGAAACTAACGTAGTGACACAAGAAGCCATGAAGGCTGGGCAAAGAGCCGACCTGCAGCCTTGAAAGCTGACTTAGCCAAGGACTCAGTATGTCTATCCAAGTGATAGTTGAGGGATGTCCCATCTGGGAGAGGAAGAGTAATGTTGGTGGCCAAACAGGAAAGTGGAGGGTTCACTGTGGGAGATTTGGCTCATTTCATGAGTAGGTCGCAAGGGAAGGGATATAGAATGTCCATATGTCTCCGCCTTTGGAAGCATTTGTCCAGATGTTCTCATTCTTTACCAAAGTTCAGAGTCTGGTTAATGGCCTGAATCAAACTCTCGACCATATACTTAAATTTGGAGGCTTGATTGGAGTCAATGTCCGAGTCCAAATTGGAGGTCCGCCTCCTGAACTGATTAAAGATCGGGGATGGCAACCAAACAGTGGGAAGCCATTCTGAAGTAGAAAGAGACCTAGAAGAAGACAAACTGGTATTAATATGCATCTTGTGCGATCTGCCATGCTGTTGCAGTGTAACTGGGTCTCATAGACCCTAGAAGGCAAACAAAGTACCAGAGGCGAGATGCACAGAAGGCAGATCCTCAAAGACCAATACCATAGTCTGAGAAACTTTGGTTAGGTCAGCGTCAGATTGAAACAAGAGTCGCAGCCCACTAGGTGGTATTGGGTCACACTTGTTGGCGAGCATTGGGGGTCTCCTTCAAGGCTTTCAGTGAAGGGTGACTGCAATTGCAACAGAAGGCCACGGGTTGACCTGAAGATACTTTGCATTTGTAGGAGGAAAATGAAAAAATCTATACAAGGGAAGGAGGAGGGTGGGAGAGATCAACCTTGTTGTTAGGCATGACAATGAGGGAATAGCCAATAGAGATAAGCTGCTAAGGCTGGTTTCACATTACGGATTTTTCATTTCCGATGCTGTCCGATAAAAATCGGACAGCATCGGACCGATTTTGGCCCCCATGCAGCCCTATGGGCATCGGACCTAAACGGATGTGCACTAAAAGCCGCCTAATTTGGTCCGATCCAATTCTGTCCGATTTTTTTATCGGTGCAAAAATAAAATAAAATCGGACAAACTCGGATTGGACCAAATCGGATGGCATTTAGTGCACATCCGATCCGACATGATCAATTTAACATGGGGCCCTATGGAGCGGGGTCCGAGGAAACATCTGATGTGTCCTCGGACTCGATTTTAGTGTACTGAGAGGGGAGGACGGGGGAGCGGAGGACCGGGAGAGAAGAGGGGAGAACGGGGGAGCAGAGAGGAGACACAGGGGAGAAGAGGAGAGGACCGGGCAGTAGAGGGGAGAAGCGGGAGTACTGGGGGAGAGACAGCTGACAGGGAGCGAGGTGACAGGAGGGCGGGCATCAGATAAAATTTCGGAATCGGACGCCTATTTGGCATCCGATTCCAGGCATCAGAAGAATCCGATGCTGTCCGATTTATATCGGACAGCATCGGATTTTACAAAAATCGTAGTGTGAAAGTAGCCGTAGTGTGAAAGTAGCCTAAGGAGGAGCAGTGCCTGGACTGATTATGGCAGAGCCTACCCAGTCAAAAGTTGGTGAAGACACTGCAGTGCTGGGAAATCTGAAGAGAGGTCAGGATGTGGCGAGTGTCTGATGTCGGTCCATATTTGGCCCTATTAAGCTCAAATCCATCTGCCCAGACCACTGTGGCTGCTGAGGGAGGCAGCACGGAGGAACTTGGTGCTGGCCAAGAAGAAGAGAGGCAGAGCTAGAAGATGGATTACCAATGCAGCTATGACTGGCCAGGAAGAAGGAGAGGATTTATAGGCCTAAGGGAGGGGGCATGCCTAGGACAAAAAGCTCTTATATGTCTGCCAGTAAAGAGATGTGGCGAACCGAAGTAGAAGGCCACATAAGAAGCAGGGGACTACACTTCTAAAGCCAGCCCCTGGATGTGGGTGCCGCAGAGCTGCTATAAAAAGGACTAAGGGAGCCTTGAGCAGTACAGAAAACACCCCTCTGCGTCAGAGTACCTGGAAGATGAGGATAGATAGTTTCCCTGAAGACGACCTCCTTACATTTCTCTTTGCAGATAAGAAAATTGTCACAAGGAGCCTTGATTAGTGGAGTCTCGGGAATAAGACCCATCTTCCTTCAAGGCATACATCTCATTATGGTGGATGAGTGGGTTGGATATAGGTGGCAAGGAGCATCCGCCTGGTTGCTCCAAACATTCTTCATGTGTTAGGGAGTTACGGTTCTGCTGCGTAGACCAGAGCGGATATAGTGTCACAGTGTTTCAGCACTGTGCTCTCAATCTCTAAGTGTGGTGACAAAGTTTGCGGTTACACTATTTTTAAAATCACAAGCCATATCTGAGAGAAAAAAAAGAAAAAACAACAAACCTAAGGAAGAAATCGGTCTGGAATCAGATTAGATTGTTGCCAGTTGGTGGGTGTAACCTGCTGAGGAGGAGTTAACTCTTTTTGCCTAGTGTCAGCAGCATACATCCATGATCCCATGTGTTCCCCAATGAAGTGATAGGGAAAGGAGGTATCTACTTTGCTCTAATGGCCATTGCATGCTCAAAATAATAGTATCCTTCCCCTGCTCCAATACTGCCCCTCTGTTGCTGCTTCCATTTCTGCTGACTAGCTGCAGCCAGACACTATGACTACAGCAAGTTTCACAGCTTAAGCAAGTCACTGAGTTCACTGAATTTAGCGGTTTGTGCCATCAATTGTGACATATACATTTGTATTGAATGTACACAGGACTAGGTGTGGGCTCTATGTTATCGCATCAGGAGGGCGGTGATATCATGATCAAGGCAGGTTTAGTTTCTTGGTAAAAAAATGTGTAGGGCTTTGCTGTATTTTCTATTGCCAGTGCAGGTAAACCGCTGCCTGATGTTACCTTTGCTGGCAATGAAAATACAGCGGAGCCCTTATTTTTTTCAAATATTTAACTAAATAAAAAAATTTGTGTGGGTTGCCCTATATTTTTATTGCCAGCCTAGGTAACCCAAGCAATGGAATAAAACGATGTTTGGGTGAGCGCTGGGATATGAAGACAGCTACACTTCAACAAGTATTTTACCTGTAAGTTTATTGTTCAAATCACACTAGGTCCTCTCCCACAACATGTTTCGACGCTCAGGGCGTCTTCCTCAAGTGGATCCACTTGAGAGGACCTAGTGTGAGTTGAACAATAAACTTACAGGTAAAATACTTGTTGAAGTGTAGCTGTCTTCATATCCCAGCGCTCACCCAAACATCGTTTTATTCCATTGCCTGCATATCCATCTCCCTCTTCCTTTGGAGAGCGGTGGAGCAGCTCCGGAGGAGAAGACAAATCTAACAGAGGAGAGGAAAACACGTGACGGATCACGTGCAATTACACAGGCGGACACCGAGGAAAAAGGGAAAGAAATCCACACCGTCCAGAGAGAGACCCCGTGCACTCACTACGTGAGCCCCCCTGTTGTGCGGACAGCACAACAGGAAAAGGTGAGTGTAACGGTGACTTAACAGAGGGTGGATATAAAACATAAAGCAGCGTGGCGCAACCAATTTCTATATCTCATTATAGGTAACCCAAGCAGCTGGGGGCTGTAATTCTCAGCATGGCGAGGCCCAAGCATTCTGGGTCTCCCACACTGAAAATCACAGACAGCAGCCACCCCAGAATTTACACCTCCATGAGAGACCCCAAAACTGGCGGTTACCCCGCTCTTCCAGCTGACGGGCAGCCGTGGCGGATTGGTTAATAATGGGGTTGATAGTTGCTTTTTTTGGCAGCTGATGTCAATCACTTTTGCTAATGTCAGCCGTCAGTATGACAGCCGGCCATTAGGAATACTTTCAGTAAAGAGAAAAAAAACATAACACCGAGAGAACTTCTTTATTGCATACAACAGAGATAGAGACACCCCGTTATCCACCAAGTTCCCTTCTGACGTAATCTTGTAATTATTGTAATCTTGTGGTAGAGCAGTGTGATGTGCCACACCGCCATCATTGTATACCCAAGTGTCCAAAGATGGCGGTCGTCTGAGTAAGTAAGTGTGCATGCACTTTCTCTGTTCCCCATATGCTCTCTCTGCCCCGTGCGGTTTCTCTGCCCTCTGTGTGCTCTCTCTGCCTCACCTGTGCGCTCTCTTGGCCCCCCTAAGTGCTCTCTCTGTCCCCTTATGTGCCCTCTTGGCCCCAGATCCACTGTCTCTGTCCCCGTGCACTCTCATTATCCCATTGTGCTCTCTCTGCACCCCATGCACTGTCTCTGCCACCCACGTGCGCGCTCTGCCCTCTCTGTCTCACTCCCTGAGCGATCTCTCTGCCCCCCGTGTGCTTTCTCTGAGCCTCATGCACTCATGCCTCATGCACTCTCTCTGCCCCCCCGTGAGCACTCTGACCCTCATATGTGCTCTGCCCTCCCCCTGCTCCCCATGCACTGTCTTCCTCCACATTTTCCCCCCCACCATGTGCAACCCCTGGTACTCCGGTGTGCTCTCCCTGCCCCAACCCCCCCACCCCCCAATGTGCTCTCTTTGCCCTCCTGTGCACACTCTGCCCCCACACGCACTCTGCACCCCACGTGTGCTCTCTCTGCCCCCAATTCTTGATCTCTCCCCCCCATGGCTCTCTGCTTCCCTCACTGTGTGCTCTCTCTGCCCTCCTCCTGTGCACTCTCTCTGCCCCCCCCATGTCTCCTCTGCTGTGTGACCTCAGTCTGCTACCCCTCTTGAGCGCTCTCTCTGCACCTACTCTGCTGTGTGCGCTCTCTCTCTGCTCCCTCTCAGGTGTGCTCTGTGTCTGCCCCCCTTCACGCTGTGCGCTCTCTCACTCTCCTACCCTGTTTGCTGTATGCTCTGTCTCTGAGCTCCCCCATCCACACCCTCTCTGCTGTGCACTATCTGTCACATCAATTAATAATTAACTGCGCTTGCGCGAATGCGGGGCGCACAGGTGCAGTTAATCAGTCCGACACCATCTGGGTGTGTAAAGATGGTGACGGTCTGATTAACTGCGCATGCACGTACCTGGGGTTTTTGCAAACACAGTTAATCATTTTTCCGCGTCTCAGTTATTCGTTTGATGGTGTTTGCAGTGGAGCTTGCAACGTTTAGGGGTTTGTGTAGCTTCGGTGTGGGGTTGTGGCGGCCCCGCTGGTGGTACTGTTATAAGGGGTTGGTACTATGCCCGAGGGTGGCTCAGTTTTGGACGACTGTGGATTCACTCATACGCTCATTAGTGGATACATGGATCCCGCTCACGCCCCAGCTTGCTGTTCTTCATATTAGTCTGGAGGTTCTCCCTCCGGTGACGCGTCATCTAATATCCTTTATCCTCATTGCAGCTAGGGGTTGTATTGCGGCCCAGTGGAAATCCACCTCCCCCCATCTATGAGTGACCTCACGGCCAAACTAAATTTGATTTTTGCCTATGAGTACTGGCTAGCAAGAGAGCTGGGTCCGAGGCGCTACACCAGGGATGCGTGGGCACTGAGGGCCTCTCACCCTCTGGCTATTCCCCCTCCTGACTGAGAGTCCCCAGTTGAGGGGACATCGGCCCAGGTTGCTTCTCTCCGACCTTTCCAGGCTTTGCCTCCTTTGCCGTCTGTCCGTTCCCTTCATCCCCACTCTTGCGGCTCAACTCCTCTTCTTTGCTTCCTTGATTCCCTACTAATCTGGTCACCTCCTGGGCTCCTATGTCCTCCGTCCTGTGGTCCCTCTTTCCCTTCTCCTTCCCCATTTTCCTTCCCCCCACTCTCCCCCTATCTCATCTTACTTTTCACCTATTGTTCATTAAGGTGCAGGAGCTGATGTTTGACGAAGTGCTTTCTGTTCTTACCTGCTCATGTGTATCTTGTTTATTGTTTACTCTGATGAACCGATTGTTCGTTTCTTTATTTCACATTGCAAAAGTTTCAATAAAAATCATTTATGATAAGGGGCTGGTACTGCCAGAGGGTGCCATATTGGCACACCCATCACTTGGGTGTGCCAATATGGTTGGTGCTGCTGCGTTGATTTCTGGTCCGGACATCCTGACGGCAGAATTCGATGACGGACGCCACTTGGTAAGTATATAATAGACTAGATGGTGGCCCGATTCTAACGCATCGGGTATTCTAGAATATGTATGTACCGTAGTTTATTTATGAAGATGTAAGAATAAGGCAATGCGAAGCTGGGTATAAATCCCGTGCCAATATCGCTGATTGGTCGTGGCCGCAGTGGTGTCGGTGTGCAGCAGTGGTGGTGGGCAGCAGTGTCGGTGGGCAGTGGTGCCGATGGGCAGCAGTGTTGGTGTGCAGCAGTGTTGGTGTGCAGCAGTGTCAGTGTACAACACTGTCTGTGTTCAGCGGTGTTGGTGTATACCGATGTCGGTGTGCAGCGGTGTCGGTGTGCAGCACTGTGGGAGTTCAGTGATGTCGGTGTGAATCAGTGCCGGTGTACAGCATTGTTGGTGTTCAGTGATGTTGGTATACAGCGGTGTTTGTGTACAGTGGTGTTGAGCAGGGGTGAGTGGGTGCTGAGCGAGGGTGAGTGGGAGCTGAGCAGGTGAGTGGATGCTGAGCGGGGGTGACTGGGTGCTGAGCGGGTGAGTGAGTGGTGAGCGAGCGTGAGTGGGTGCTGAATGGGTGAGCGGAGGTGACTGGGTGCTGATACGCGTGACTGGGTGCTGATATGGGTGACTGGGTGCTGATACGGGTGACTGGGTGCTGATACGGGTGACTGGGTGCTGAGCGGAGGTGACTCGGTGCTGAGCGGAGGTGACTGGGTGCTCAGCAGGTGAGAGTGGGGGTAGTGTGGGTTCTGTGGGGGCAGTGTGGGTTCAATGCGCAGTGTGGGATGAGAGAGGGCAGTGTGGGTTCAGTGGGGGTAGTGTGGGTTCTGTGTGGAGTAAGAGGCGTGAGCAGGGGTAGTTGGGGGTGAATAGCAGGATGGAGGAGGCTCCACTAGCCCTGACATTGTTCCTCTGTGGCCCCGTTCACACATTGCGTATTTTTGTGTGCTTTTCAAAAATACGCAATGTGTTTTGTGTCTGCCTGTAAAGTGAATGGGAAATTCACTTTGCCGTGCAGACGCTGCATAATTTTATGCAGCGCTTTTATGGGAGAAAACACTGCTGCGTAAAGAATTGACATTTCAATTCTTTACGCAGCAGCTCCTGTGTTTTCTCCCATAGGGGCCGGCGTTGCTGGATCTGATGTCACAGAGGGGAGGAAGAATCCTGCTTCCTCCTCCCCTCTGTGACATGTGTGACCGCCCCCATTTGATTTCACAGTGTATTAATATACACTGCGAAATCTAAAATTAAACAAAATCATTTATGAAAAATAATAAAGAATGAATACTTACCCTCCGACGGCTGTTCTGGTGTCTGGGAGCCGCCGCAGGAATTGACCTGCTAGGACCTATCGTGATGTCAGAGGGGCGTTCCCGGAGCTGATTGGCCGCTCGCGGTCATGTGACATGTATCACATGACCGCAAGCGGCCAATCAGCTCCGGGAACACCCCTCTGACATCACGGCAGGTCCTGGCAGGACTGTAGATCGTCTGCCTCTACACCGG
>JARQOC010000007.1:209020288-209069925 GCA_033576535.1 Allobates femoralis | reverse complement strand
TTGTGTGAATGACACATCCTAAGTCAGTGTCTTCTATTGCACTCCAGCTCACGCACGCTTCTCTCTGCCCTGCTTGAGGGCACAGCAAGGTATTGTATTTTGCCTGCTCAGGCGCAAATCGACCTTTCATCGCACCTGCATGTTACAGGGCAGAGAGGAGTGTGCGTGCAGAGGAGCGCAATGGAGGACAGTGTGTGGATGACATAGGACGCGGCAGCCACACGAAGCCAGAAAAGAGGAGGAGCCAGATAATGACCAGCGATGCCCAATGGGCCAGACCGCCCCATAGGTGAGTATAATAAAACGTCTTTTTTATGTTATGCAGAGTGGATTGGCGACATATATACAGCATTCTATAATGCTGCATATAAGGGCTTACTGGTGGTGGCCACAGCTTATATCAGAAAAACCTGTTGACAGGTTCACTGGTTCACTTTATTTTTTTTTTAATTTATATTTAAGTTGTATTGTCCTTATTTGTTTTAAAATAAATATTGTGCCCCCACACCTCCCCCAATAACATTTTAAATGACATTTTTGGGGTATTTTAACCTTACATACTGTCTCTTGTTGACTGATTCACACTCTGTGCAGTGTAGACTCTATAAGGATATTTATAAATGTCATTTCAATGTCATCTGAAGACTCCCAAACTTCAAATGTCTTTCTCTTTGGAAGTGGTTAATTAGACATTGTTTCAGCGCTTGAGTGATGCTTTAAATTTAAGATCCCGACCCTTGTTTTAATCTCATCCGATGCCATCTGCATCGGCACGTTTCATGGAGTCCATCTACATCTCTATCAGATCCTCGTTCTGGCTATCAAAAGAGATGCATTGAGCGCCTTTGATTTAACTTCTGATTTCCAGTGAGTCAAATGGTACGGGCAGAAGATGGTGCCGTGAGACAGGGGCGTTGTTGAAAAAGGATGAAACTGCTGGAGGCTGAGTATAAGACAGGGGAAGAGACTCTAATTCAAAGCACCACTCCAGAAATAAACAAAAAAATGCTGCAGTGGTGCCTTAAGCTTCTTCTCCTTTTGAAACAAGGAAAGCCCCAATATGGCCTTAAAGGGAAGGAACTAGAGGCAGAGGGAGGAGATACTAGCAGAGGAAGGAGCTAGATGCAGAGGAAGGAGCTAGATGCAGAGGAAGGAGCTAGATGCAGAGGGAGGAGCTAGAAGCAGAGGAAGGAGCTAGATGCAGAGGGAGGAGCTAGAAGCAGAGGGAGGAGATACAGACAAAGCTCCACCCAGAGAAAGAAGCAGATTTGTCTGATAAGATAAATTACAAAGTTGCTTATTTTCATGTGTACTATTGATTTATTAAATCTACTTATATAATCGGCAGTTGGGAATTCGGGCACTGTAGCCGAATCCCAACATGCTTTGCGGGACTGCGAGTGATGACGCGTAGCGTCATCATGAGCCTCAGCCGCACTGCACCTCCCGCAGAACAAACCCCACACACACACACACACACACACAACACAGGAGACCCGGCCACAGACAGAGGGAGAGGAGCTCCGGACCGCACACTCCATCCCCCGGGAGAGCAACCCCCACACACAGCTGCTGACAGCCGCAGCCGCACTGCACCTCCTGGACCCTGACAACTAACCCCACACACAGAGACAGCAGACCCGGCCAGACAGAAATACAAAAATGAACCCTGATGAAGGTGCCAGGTGGGCACCGAAACGCGTCGGTGAATAAAAGAAGGATTTGATTAACACTTCATCTACAAGTGTCTTCTTTGATGCGAGTCAGTCTGGCAGCGCGGATCGCAAAACACCTTTCCCAAGTAATCTGAGGCCAGACAGAAAGGAACAGGAGCGCTGAGACACAGGGAGAGAGGAGCCCCGGCCTCACACCCTGCACCTCCGACACAGCAACCCCCACAGACACCAGCTGATAGGAGATCTGGTGAGAGACACACCACGCAGACACAGGACCAATAACCAGCAGCACAACATACACATATAACAACATACACATATACATACATACATACACTCCATATACATATACACTATTTCAACACACACATATAGATATAGAGTACATACACATATATACATATATGTACATATACAGTATATACACATACCGTATATACACATATATATTGATATACAGTATATACACATAAATACATATACACTATATACACATATATATACACATACAGTATATACACATATATTGTTACATATACATTATATACACATATATCCATACATACACACTATATACACATATCTATATATATTTATATTCAGCATATACACATATAGACATACAGTATATACACTTATATACATATACAGTATATACACATATATTCATACATATATACTATATACACATATATCTATAGATATACTGTATCTACACATATATTGATACATATTGATATACAGTATATACACACATTATACACACACATACACATATAGATATAGCATATCTACTAATATATAAAATATACATACATCTACATCTACAGTATATACACACATATACAGTATATACACACATTTAGATATACACTATATACACATACATATACACTATATATACATATACACTATATACACAGATATAGATACATATACACTATATATACATATATAGATACACTCTTTATACACACACATATATATATAGAAACACTGTATATACACATATACATATACAGTATATACACACATATCTATATTTACTCTATCTACACTTATATCTATACATATACTGTATATACACATATATACATACACATACCGTTTATACACATTTAGATACATATAGATATACAGTATATACACATATATATACATATAGATATGCCATTTATACACACATACTTATACACTATCTATACATATACATATAAACTATATACACATATATCCATATATATAGCTATACAGTATATGCACTCATACATATACACTATATACACACAGATATATATATACATACATATACAGTATATACACACAGATACATATACAGTATATACACATATATACATGTAGATATACAGTATATACACACATATTGATAGATACACAGTATATACACATTCAGAGATATACAGTATATACACATATACATAGACATACAGTATATACTCACATATACATATACAGTATATACACATCTATCGATATACAGTATATACACACATATACATATACAGTATATACACATGGACATGCACTATATACCCACATATACATATACACCACATACACAACACATATATAGATATACAGTATATACACATATATAGATATATATACACATATATATACAGTATATACACATATATAGATAGATGTACATATACTCTATATACACATATATAGATACATGTACAGTTTATACACATATCTACTTAGTATATACACATATATACATTGATGTTGATATACTGTATATACACACATATCGCCCAGAGCCGCTTCTCTCCTCACCCCTCTAGCCCTGAGCCGCTTCTCTCCTCACCCCTCCAGCCCAGAGCCGCTTCTCTCCTCACCCCTCTAGCCCTGAGCCGCTTCTCTCCTCACCCCTCCAGCCCAGAGCCGCATCTCTCCTCACCCCTCCAGCCCAGAGCCGCTTCTCTCCTCACCCCTCCAGCCCAGAGCCGCTTCTCTCCTCACCCCTCCAGCCCAGAGCCGCTTCTCACCTCACCCCTCCAGCCCAGACCCGCTTCTCTCCTCACCCCTCCAGCCCAGAGCCACTTCTCTCCTCACCCCTCCAGCCCAGAGCCGCTTCTCTCCTCACCCCTCCACCACAGAGCTGCTTCTCTCCTCACCCCTCCACCACAGAGCCGCTCCTCTCCTCACCCCTCCAGCCCAGAGCCGCTTCTCTCCTCACCCCTCCAGCCCAGAGCCGCTTCTCTCCTCACCCCTCCAGCCCAGAGCCGCTTCTCTCCTCACCCCTCCAGCCCAGAGCCGCTTCTCTCCTCACCCCTCCAGCCCAGAGCCGCTTCTCACCTCACCCCTCCAGCCCAGACCCGCTTCTCTCCTCACCCCTCCAGCCCAGAGCCACTTCTCTCCTCACCCCTCCAGCCCAGAGCCGCTTCTCTCCTCACCCCTCCACCACAGAGCTGCTTCTCTCCTCACCCCTCCACCACAGAGCCGCTTCTCTCCTCACCCCTCCAGCCCAGAGCCGCTTCTCTCCTCACCCCTCCACCACTGAGCCGCTTCTCTCCTCACCCCTCCACCACTGAGCCGCTTCTCTCCTCACCCCTCCACCACTCAGCCGCTTCTCTCCTCACCCCTCCATCACTCAGCCACTTCTCTCCTCACCCCTCCACCACTGAGCCGCTTCTCTCCTCACCCCTCCACCACAGAGCCACTCTCTCCTCACCCCTCCACCACATACCCGCCTCTATACTCTGCTACCCACAGAGCCGCCTCCATACTCTGCTACCCACAGAGCCGCCTCCTTTCTCTGCTACCCACAGAGCCGCCTCCATACTCTGCTACCCACAGAGCCGCCTCTATACTCTGCTACCCACTGACCCCCTCC
This sequence comes from Allobates femoralis, assembly GCA_033576535.1. Lineage (NCBI taxonomy): Eukaryota > Metazoa > Chordata > Amphibia > Anura > Aromobatidae > Allobates > Allobates femoralis. The sequence continues at coordinate 209,065,386 of JARQOC010000007.1, read as the reverse complement.
ATACTCTGCTACCCACTGACCCGCCTCTATACTCTGCTACCCACAGAGCCCCCTCCATACTCTGCTACCCACAGAGCCGCCTCCATACTCTGATACCCACACAGCCGCCTGTATACTCTGCTACCCACAAAGCCGCCTGTATACTCTGCTACCCACAGAGCCGCCTGTATACTCTGCTACCCACAGAGGCGCCTCTATACTCTGCTACCCACAGAGCCGCCTCTATACTCTGCTACCCACAGAGCCGCCTGTATACTCTGCTACCCACAGAGCCGCCTCTATACTCTGCTACCCACAGAGCCGCCTCTATACTCTGCTACCCACAGAGCCGCCTCTATACTCTGCTACCCACACAGCCGCCACTATACTCTGCTACCCACAGAGCCGCCTCTATACTCTGCTACCCACAGAGCCCCCTCTATACTCTGCTACACACAGAGCCCCCTCTATACTCTGCTACCCACAGACCCGCCTCCATACTCTGCTACCCACAGAGCCGCCTCCATACTCTGCTACCCACAGAGCCACCTCTATACTCTGCTACTTACACAGTTGCCTCTATACTCTGCTACCCACACAGCTGCCTCTATACTCTGCTACCCACAGAGCCGCCTGTATACTCTGCTACCCACTGACCCCCTCTATACTCTGCTACCCACATAGCCGCCTCTATACTCTGCTACCCACATAGCCGCCTCTATACTCTGCTACTCACACAGCCGCCTCTATACTCTGCTACCCACATAGCCGCCTCTATACTCTGCTACCCACAGAGCCGCCTGTATACTCTGCTACCCACAGAGCCGCCTGTATACTCTGCTACCCACACAGCCACCTGTATACTCTGCTACCCACAGAGCCCCCTCTATACTCTGCTACCCACTGACCCGCCTGTATACACACAATTAATTTCACCACGCTCCCAATGCAATTGCATCGGGCCTTTTTACTAGTAAAAATATAAATGACAGTTTCTCTTTAAGTAGTGCAGTATGTTAACTGGAATTAGAGGATCACATGTTCTTACTTGTATTGCTGTGCTCACATCACCACAGCTCCTGCAGCTGCCAGCCACACTCTCTACAGCATACAGGACCTGTGGTGAGGTAATGAAGGGCTGGAGCATCACATGACTGCACAGAGCCCTCCCCTCTTATTACCTCACCACATGTCCTATAAGAGGAAGCTAGTAATGGATGTCTGCAGGACCTGTGGTAATGAAATGTAGAAGACGGGCTCTGTATGGTTATGTGATGCTCCAGCCCGCCCTCTTCTTTAAGTCACCACAGGCCCTACAATGACGAGGAACACTCAGGGCACTCAATATGTCAGGTATGCTATGCATGGCCATGGGAGTGCAGTGATCTGCAGTTCCTGCGGGCCATGCACAACTGCAGCGATCCCTCCTATGGTCCTGCTGCCTCCGTTTCCACCGGACACCCATCTCCCCAGCTGTTGCAGGAATCCTGCGGTACTGGGGAAAGCATGTGTCTCCGATGTTTAATTGCCGGAATATGCATTAGCTGCTCCCCGTTCACTGTTTGGCGCTGACAGGTGGGCGGACAAGTGGCTAATGAATATTCCTTCACTTTAAGTATCGGGACCACGTGGTTTCACTAGCGCCGTATTCCTGCAGGTGGACCTCTTCCTGCCTCCTGTGATCACAGTCCCCCGCTGCCTGCATCCCACAGCAAGCCCTTTCCCCACAGTAAAAGTATGTTTGGACCATAAGAAGCACCCCCACTTTCCTCCCAAATTGGAGGAAAAAAGTGAATCTTATGGTCCGAAAAATATGGTAAATAAAAACAGAACGATCAAACTTTGAAATCAATGAAATCCTACCAAACTTGAGAATGGTGTATCCAAGCTAATTTATACAGCATAATGAACATTGGCAAAACAAAACCCAAAAAACTATTGTGAAATAGCTGTGATAAAAAAAAATGCAATATGGTCAATACCCCAATAAACAGAAAAGGTGTGCTCAGAGGTGCTCGCTCAGCTTCTTCAAAAGTCTAAACAGCTGCTGCAAAATTCACATGCACAAAGGCAGACGAGGGTGCAGTAGTCAGATGAAGGTGGTGGCGAAAACCTGCGCTGCTGTGGAAAATCAAAAGTTCTAACCGATGTCTGATAAATTAGAGGTGGTTTATTCAACATGTTTCAAAGTGTATCCCCACTTCTTCATTAGAAAATCCACCAATCGACAATTTCATTACTTCTCGATTGGTGGATTTCCTGATGGAGAAGTGGGGAAACACTTTGAAACGTGTTGAATAGACCACCTCTAATTTATCAGACATCTGTTAGAACCTTCGTCTTTCTACAGCAGCGCAGGTTTTCGTCACTACCTTGATTCGGTTCCAAAAATAATAATTGTGGAGTAAAGCTTTTTTTTACTCAGTTTCACAACGTTTGGAATTTTTTTTGTGTTTAGTACATTGTTTGGTAAAATTGGTGGTGTTTTTCAAAACTACAACTTGTTCTACAAAACAGGCCGCCATACTTTTATGTTGACGGGAAAATGTAAAAAAGTTAAACCTTGCAAGAAGGAGAGAGAAAAATTAAAATGCAAAGAATTAAATATTACCCACCCCTAAAGAAGTTAAAGCCAATCAGGCGTGGTTCTTAAAGAGTTAACGGAATTGGAGATAATGAAACAGATCACTAACAGTTTGAGATACAATATTTAATAGCAAACATTATTGCTGCAATTCATCAAAGTTTTTACGTCTGTATTCTGGCAATAAAATTCTTAAAAGTCACAAAGTTTTTTTTTACAAAGCTGCTCTAAAATGTTGTGACTTTTGGTGTTCTCAGACCATTTTCACTCAGCTCTGACCAAGTGGGTAAGATGGGCCCAGGAGCTGACATTTAGGCTACAATCATACATCTGTGTGAGTGTTGCTATCGGAAAGAAATTGATTGATTTTTTTTTCTCATTCGTTATTCTTGTTGCCATCCTACTTGATGGGCCAATGAATGCTCTAAGGGTGCCTTCACACTGTGGTCAGATCCGGTCCGGGGCTGTCAGGGGTGAACCTGACAGCCCCGGACCGGATCAGCACACAGAACCGGAGGATTAATATGCCCTCCGGTCCGGCATGCAGCCTGCCGCTGATTATTCAGGACCGTGGCTTGCAGGGAGCTAGCCGCGGTCCTAAATTATAACAGCGGCGTGCAGCCGCAGGTGTCCGGTTCCCTGATCCTCCCGGATCGGGGCAATTCGGCCCCATAGGCTCCCATGTTAAGGGAGCACCGGAAGTATCCGGGGGAATCCAGAAGAATCCGGGGAATCTGGGAGACACCAATTATGGGGAGATTGGTCTCCCCGGACACAAAAATGTTGCAAGCAACGTTTTTCTATCCGGGAGAAAAATCACACTTCTCCCGGATTCTTCTGGCGAGATGGAAGCCAGATGGCAGATAGCTGCCATCCGGCTCCATCCGGCCCCATAGGATACTATGGACCGGATCGGACCGCAGTGTGAAGCCACCCTAAGAAAACAAAATGAAAGCACTAGGATGTGTGAATGTAGCCATAGTTTGCACTGCCAGATTCCACACATTACTTATTTGGAATAAATCGTATACCAAAATATATCAGCCCAGACTCATTAAGGCTGGCAGTGTTCAGCCTCGTCATGAATCAGGACCATTGTAGAAGTTGTGCCCACCTCAACGTATACGCCTTGCCAATAGAGAATTGGAGTAAGATTATTGGGGTAATGCCCGCCGCTGCTTGTCATGAATTTGTCACCACATTTATGCCTGATTTTAGCATATTGTGGGTTGTGTGCTGTAGTTTTGATAAAAGCTCAAGCAGCCCAATAAGTGACATATCCATGGAGTCAGGGTCTCTGCCCCTACATCATGCAGCTCGCAGATGGGGAAGGAAATCTTGGTCGTAGATATCCTTTAAAATCAGGCTCTATCAGACAATATACCATAACATATGTAATAGTAGGGGACACAGAAAACATTGCTGTGCATTTATCCCACTGAGTAAAAGGTATTCCAGTTATTGTTGTAGGAGGAAATGTTGGATCATTGGTAATGAAGGACTAAGTACAAGTAAAGATGTAACTTTTTTCTTCTCTGTATGTGAATAGGTTCTCCATGTGGTATATCCAAGTATTCAAGAGGAAAAATATCTGCGTAACGTTGTATTGAACATAGCTCTAGCACATGCAGATAATCTGAAAAACAATTTATTACGTAATCTCTTCCCTGAAGAAGATGAGGAAAATATGAATATGACAGATACTGATAGAGAACCATGTGGAGTGTCAAGGTGGTTTTCAAATGTTCAGACTTCTATAGACACTAAAGATGGCAAAGTCAAGCCTCCATTTCTGGAAGGAGATACCATTCATGTACCACTAGATACTCTGTTTGCCATCCCAAAGGTGAAGAAACTCTGTGGAAGTCTTGATGTCCTCCAAAAAATGATGACTGGAGAAATTCTGCTAAGCAGTGATGGGAGCGCCGTTGTGTATCCTCTTCACGTAGCGGATGACGTGGATTCTGATATGAGCGATAACTGATTTATGCTTGTTACGTATTGGCCCAAGAGGTGTTTTATAGGTTCGATTTTGACTTTTTAGGTTTGTTCCTTTTTATAGTATTTACAGTATTGCTTTGTTTTTATCATTTTTTTTTACTGATTCTTATGGTTGATGTGTCTGGGGACTGCTTCTTGTGTTAGTAGTTATTAATGGATCGTCCAATAAACAGCATTTCTCACCTACCCAAAGTGTGCTGTTCTGCCTGCTGGGACCAACACTGATCAAAGGTACAGGGGCTTGGTGTGAATGAAGTTGTCGTGTGTCTGCATGACTATGTAGTACTACTGTCTGTGTAGTAGTGGTCATGCACTGACACTAACATTCTTATTGATCCATAGAAGTGAATCTTGGTCATGCATGCATGCTATCGCTCCTTCTGACCCATAAAAGTGCATGGGTGAGGTGGTTATATATATGTGCATTATATCTCATATAGAGTCGACTATCTGATATTTTTGTTAACAAAGTTTAAAAGAATCTTAGACAAAATGAGTGTGTCAAGTTGAGTAAATAAGAGTTTCATGGCTTAAAAATTAAAGAAGGATTCCCTTTCTTGTACTAGGAATAGAGGGGAGCAGTTTGCCTCACACAACCCCAGTCCATTGTTCAGGTCTGTGCTCTAGTATGATGGCCCCTACTATCCCTCCAAATAGTGTAATGTCCCCCACACAGCCCCTCTGCACTGTATGATGCAGCCTACACAATGATTCACACTGTATAATTGCTTCCATACAATATAATGGCCCTCAAATAGTCCTTCATAAAGTATAAAGGCTCCCTCATAGCCCTCCATATATTTTAATGGCCACCACAAAGCCCTTTAAATACTATAATGCACCTCATAGTCCTCCATATAGTAATCGGCCCCACAGCCCTCCATAAAGTAATGGGCTCCATACAGTCCTCCATATATTATAATGGTCCCCATATTGCCTTCCATATAGTACTAGTGCATCTCAATGAATTAGGATATCATCAAAAAGTTAATTTATTTCAGTAATTCAATACAAAAAGTCAAACACATGTAATATATAGAGTCATTACAAACAGAGTGATCTATTTCAAGTGTTTATTTCTGGTAATGTTGATGATTATGGTTTTTATAGCCAATGAAAACCCAAAGTCATTATCTCAGAAAATTAAAGTAGGGAGGATAAAGAGTTAAAAAATGCTCTGTCGTATTCCATGAGACAGCAAAGTATGAATATGATATTAATTTATTAGTCAACATGTTACAGGGTTTCAAGAAACGCCCTGAAACATGGCAATATTACATTGTTTTTTTATGATATTCTAATTTATTGAGATGCACTAGTATATTAGAAGTTAGTTTAAATTATGGCACTAAATAAATAAGGATTTAGGAGGAAAATTACCTTGGCCTTCAGACCAGCCCTTTAATCTCAGTAAACAATGATTACACTGATATTGCCAATAATGTCTGAGCTGTTATAAATTAAGTTTAAGGGGCTGATTAAGAATATAACTTCAGTCCTGCCAGATTGTCTCTAGTTTCTGGGATATTTAGTAGTCAATTAATGCAACACGATTGAAAAGCATTCAGAATTGCAAGAGTATTATTACTTTTCTTACATCTACTAAGTAAACAGTCTAAAATCATTCAAAAACAAATTAAACATATCTAACAGTGATAGAAAAAAGTTATGAATGATTTGAATAATACAATATGTAAAGGTACCTTTAATGACTTTGGGGATGGTGCATCTTTATACTTATAGTAACTCCCAAATTTCTGAACTTATGCACCAATTCTTCATAATTCTCTGCTCTTTGCTTACCTAAGTGCTTCTTCAGATCAGGCCAAAGCGCCAGTGTCATTCATGCATATGGTAGGATTGGAAACATTCAACAGTTTATGAATATGATTACCATAAAAAATTCCAGCTTTTACTTTTTTTTACGCTCAGTGCAGGAAATGATCTATAAATGTACTTCAAGTAATTACCCGATTTGTCCAAAGCCCAAACCGAAGTACGTAATTAAACGAGGCTTAATATGAAGTAGTGGGAGAATAACTTTGTTCTTGTCCACCACTTGAGGATATTTTCAGCTCCAACAATCATTTCTTCTGTTGGAGGCCATGACACTTTTGTCCAGTGATCTAGCTTTGCCATCAGAAGAACATGGAACATGGTATTTTGCTGTCCAAGCAAGATGTTCACCATCTTCAGATCAACACAGATTGATCATTGATGTTCATGACAACGAATTTTCTGAAATATGATTCTTGCATTTTCATGTTCTTCTTTAAGTTTTGTGAGCAGAGACACATAATGGTTATCATTGTGCAAGAGAATACCTTTCAAGCTTCTGATTGAGCAGTCTTAGGGTCTGTTTGCACTATGCGTATTTTGACGCGTACTTGGTGCGTATCTGCTGCGTTTAAACAGAAGATATGCTCCAGGTATGTAGCAGCATGTTTACCCAGTAAAGTCTATGGGTTTTGGTAATTGCTGTCCAAATGGTGCCTTTTTTCTGCAGCAGATATGCTGCGTATTTTAGTATGGTAAAATCTGCGGTATGTCAATTCTTACTGCGGGTTTTCCCGCACTAAATACACCAATTCCTCATCTCTAACTCGCCCAGGGCAAGACCTCCGCTTGAGAAACAGGGCTTGTGCCCTTTGTTAATGTGTGTAAATGCGATTAAAATTTATTGGGAGCATATATATAACTTGTGGAGACTTGGTGAGGGGCTGCATGATTGTTTAAAAACTACTACTTTATTATAGAATAATTTGCAGCCAGAGCAGGGACATCTCTGCCACTTCTACACAATATACGTAGGAGCACAAGCTATGCCTATTCTGAAAGTTCTCTTCGCACTGAGCTGTCAAACGCGGCACAGATTATGCTACTATGCCCTGTTTCTGAGGTGTCACTAACATGAAATGACACACGCAGGGCAAAAATCTGCACCTTCCCGAATCAAATACGCACAACAAACGCATTGTTCACTTTTTTGGTGCATATTTTGTCTGAAGGTGCAGATTTGTCTCTCCAAAAATACAACACACCACTATTCTCACTTGCAAACATACCCTTATGGTCATTATTCCATTAGTCCCATTTGAAGTACAATTATTAGGATATCATTGCAGTATGCAAGTTCTTCCTCTAGATTGTAATACGAGAAAAGCCTCTCTTCTCTTGTCCAATAGGCTGTAATTTTAATTTCTCCTTAGTAAGATTTTGTTCTTTAAGTATGGACTCTAAAAGTTCAGATGTTTGCTTGTAAAGATTTAAGTCTCGAATCAGGTCATTGAGTTCTTTTTTGGCTTAATGGTTGAGACTAATCCCTGCCTGTCTTTTAGAGTCTGACCGTGAATGGTCTGGTACACACTGGTATGGGAGCGTCATTGCCATGTGGAATAGCTCATCTTGCTGATTCTAAGTCAGAATGATCCCACTGTGATTTCTAGTAAAAATGAAAGCCTTTAATCTTTAAAACACAAAAGTAACAATCATCATGATGGTTTTTTGTTCTCTTTATGCCAATGACACACCAAAGTTTGAACTTTTTCTTTCATTCACCATTTGTCCATTGTCGTAGGTGTTCATCACATGTTTTACAATCAATGTGTGGAGCCTCAGACTTAAGGGTACTTCACACACTGCAACATCGCTAGCGAAATCACTAAAACGTCACAGGTTTTGTGATGTAAGAGCGACCTCTCCAGCGATTTCGCAGTGTGTGACACGTAGCAGCGATCTGGCCCCTGCTGTGAGGTCGCTGATCGCTACAAATCGTTCAGGACCATTTTTTGGTCCTTGGTCTCCCGCTGGTCAGCACGCATCACTGTGTGTGACAGTGAGAGATCAACGATCAGCGACCTCCCAGCCAATGTGCAGCGCCACACATTAGATGCTGGACACTGGTAACCAGGGTAAACACCGGGTAACTAAGCAGCGCGTTCTGCTTAGTTACCCGGTGTTTACCCTGGTTACCAGCGTCCTCCCGCTTAACCCAGCCTATAAGCGGGAGGACACTGGTAACCAGGGTAAACACCGGGTAACTAAGCAAAGCGCTCTGCATAGTTACCCGGTGTTTACCCTGGTTACCTGCATCCTCCCGCTTAGCCCAGCCTGTAAGCGGGAGGACACTGGTAACCAGGGTAAACACCGGGTAACTAAACAGAGTGCGCTGCTTAGTTACCCGGTGTTTACCCTGGTTACCAGCGATGTCACTGCTGACTGGTTGCTGGTGAGTCTGCCTGTTTGACATCTCACCAGCGACTGCAGAGAGACTTTCCAGCGATCCCGGCCAGGTTGGATCGCTGGAAAGTCTCAGCGTGTAAAGGGGCCTTTATTCTGGTCTCCAAGCTGTACTTCAAAATAAGGTAGGTATACACAATGCACAAAGTCTGTGAAATTTCTTCTATATTTTTCAATTGTACTCTCCACAGTTGTAGCAGAATGCATTAGAATTGTTGCTGCAGGCTGTTATTGAAGTCATAATTTTTCCATGTACTTATAGTCTATAAGACTTATTAAGACAGAACTTTGGGGTATAAACCAAAACTGGGTAGACAAACCTTTACAGTGGCCAGCCTCTTTCCCCAGCAAGTTCACAATATAATTCTGGCTTCAAGTTACCTAAGACACTGTTAAATAGTCAAAATACAGACCAAAAGCTGTTGCATTTGTTATCGCACACAAGTCATATTGTGGGAATAATTTATTTTCATGGATTTATTTAAACAACTAGAACCAATTCAGCAAAAGTTATGTTTTTTTTTAATTCAGTACCCTCAAAATACCCTAAATCCATAAAAAAAAAAACTATAGCACCTGAAAAAATTTTTTTTTGTAGATCTGTTATTGCTGTCCATGAATTAATATGCAATATCAGTCCACAATTGTATTCGCTTCTATACATCATCATCAGGAAGTAAGTGCTTCACCTATGATGAGACCTTGGGTAACACACTTCTCTATATAGTGAGCATATACAACCCCTGCTCCATTCACTGGAGGGGTGATGGTCGCACATGCTCAAATTAATTCTAGTAGAGATCAGAGCAAAATAAGCCAATAGATGTCTTTTTCCAATTTGTACCAAGCTCTAATACAGCCATCCTTATTAGACTTAAGGTTTCATGTGCCTTTGTATTCATCCAACAAACAGCATTTAAGATACAAAATGTATTAAAAAAAAACTTTTTATGTCTCCAGTCTAAGAACTATATATATTACAGTATGGGCGTACACCTCTTATTGTGGGTGCAAGCTTCAAAAAATATGTAAACACTTACCAATAGATAGATCAGCTGCACACCACATTATTTCTTTAAAGGGAATGCCAAAATGGCTGTGTGAATTTATTGCATTATATAATAAGAAACAAAGAAATATTTATACAGCTACTGAAAGCTGGCCCTGGTCTAAAAGATAAATGTGAAAGCATTAGTTGATGTCATAGCCATGAAATCATAAGCCCAGTAACTGTTTACAGAGTTCTTTCACTAATACTGGGTCCTATTCTCACCCTCAATGTCTGCAACCTGGAAATGTGAATGGGAAAATGCCCTGTGCAGTTAAAATCATGGTCTTAAAGGGAATGTGTCAAGACTATGTTAAAACCCTGCTTTTAAAGGGAGTGTGTAACACCTGTGTGAATATTCTCACATTAGTCACTGGGCGGGGTGCTGCTCCAAAGATAAATAACTATATATATTACAGTATGGGCGCACACCTCTTATTGTGGGTGCAAGCTTCAAAAAATATGTAAACACTTACCAATAGATAGATCAGCTGCACACCACATTATTTCTTTAAAGGGAATGCCAAAATGGCTGTGTGAATTTATTGCATTATATAATAAGAAACAAAGAAATATTTATACAGCTACTGAAAGCTGGCCCTGGTCTAAAAGATAAATGTGAAAGCATTAGTTGATGTCATAGCCATGAAATCATAAGCCCAGTAACTGTTTACAGAGTTCTTTCACTAATACTGGGTCCTATTCTCACCCTCAATGTCTGCAACCTGGAAATGTGAATGGGAAAATGCCCTGTGCAGTTAAAATCATGGTCTTAAAGGGAATGTGTCAAGACTATGTTAAAACCCTGCTTTTAAAGGGAGTGTGTAACACCTGTGTGAATGTTCTCACATTAGTCACTGGGCGGGGTGCTGCTCCAAAGATAAATAACTATATATATTACAGTATGGGCGCACACCTCTTATTGTGGGTGCAAGCTTCAAAAAATATGTAAACACTTACCAATAGATAGATCAGCTGCACACCACATTATTTCTTTAAAGGGAATGCCAAAATGGCTGTGTGAATTTATTGCATTATATAATAAGAAACAAAGAAATATCTATACAGCTACTGAAAGCTGGTATACAATGATCTGTCATACCGTGCACCATGACTCTGACCCCAGAGACTACAAAAGTAGACACTTGATGCCTTGTAGTCTGTGGGGTCAGAGTCATGGTGCACGGTACGGCAGATCATTGCCACACAGTGCACCATGACTCTGACCCCAGAGACTACAACAAGGGGTCAAGTGTCCTCTTGTTGTACTCTCTGGGGTCACAGTCATGGTGCACTGTATGACAGATCATTGCCATACAGTGCACCAACAGTATAACCCCAGAGACTGCAGGAAGAAGACACTTGATCCCTTGCTGCAGTCTCTAAATGTAGTAGAGGCGATCGAGCGTTGTGGGACCATCATTGTGGACTACATTGGACGGTATGGAGTAATAAAGATGGAGTCTGAATTTGTGTTTGTGTTTTTTTCTAATAAAAATATTTTTCTCTGTGTGGTGTTTTTTATTTACTATTTACTAGAGATTCCTAATGGCTGGGTCTAACATTGGCCTGACATTATGAATCTCGGGCTTAGTGCCAGCTGCCAATCAAAAAGATGGTATTGGGGCGTGGCTTGGAAATGGAGCTGTGAAGACACACTCTCCACGATCTCCGGCTATCTAAGGCCCTCACACCCTGTAATTAGATTTTTATTGCCTGCCTGACGGGGTCTACATGAAAGGGAAGACTGGCCTCCGTTCCCAGGCACCCCGTGAGCCTGCAGCGGGCCCTGGAGGAGCAGATATCATTAAATACCTGGCAGCACCCGGCAGCGCGGGAAAAAGACCCAAGCCTGCAGCAATGGCGGCGGGGGGTCCTGCTTCCTCACTCCCTCCACCTCAAGGGAAGCGATCCTCATTGAATGCAGGGGCTCCTCGCAGCAGCTCTGGCACTGCTCGTAAATCTGCAGCCCAGGGCTTATATGTGACAGGGGATGTGATTAAGGCTACGCAGGGAGCCAGAGACTTAATGGAAGCAGCCGAGGTGAAAGTTAACCTTTCCTCCTCCTCCCCTCCCTCCTGTCCCAGCCAGCTTGTTCAGGGAGCAAAAACACAGAGCATTGCTGCTCCTTCTACTGCTTCTACCCTTCTGTCCTTGGGGCTTGGAGGATCCCCACAATTAGCAGGGGCTGTTCACACTGAGGGTGACCCATCTAACAGCAGACCCATGCCTAATTTGTCTCCCATAGAAGTGGATCTATGGGGCGACCAGCAGCTGTCCCCCAAGTGTGTGAGTGCAGAGACCTGTGCACACCTCCCCATGGATGCTCTGGACCTCACAGCTCGGCTAAATTCTATTCCCACCAAAATAGACATGGAGGGCTACATACAGAGGTTGGAGGCAGTGTGTAGAGGGGAGCTGGGGCCCCTCAAGGAGGATGTGTCTACCCTCCACACTAATGTCTCTACCTTGGAGGCCACAGTGGAGAGACTCTCCTCGCAAGTACAGTCTCAGCAACAGCTTCTAGATCTCCATTCAAACAACTTTGACCTATTGTTGGATATGATGAAAGAGGCGGAAAATAGGAATCGTCGAAACAATATTCGGCTCCATGGTCTCCCGGAGTCTGTTGCACCACGTGATCTAGAGTCGGCACTTCATGGTATCTTTAATTCCTTGCTGGGAAGAGAAGCGGATATGCACATTGAGATTGATAGAGCCCATCGATCCCTGGGTCCCAAAAACCCTGATGCTGCCAGACCAAGGGATGTCATCTGTCGCATCCACTACTATCGTATTAAAGACGACATCATGTCTAAAGCCAGGAATCATGATTCCATTGACTTCAATGGATCGGAAATCTTGCTATTGGCTGATCTCTCATGCATCACCCTAGCTAAGAGAAGTGCACTACGCCCCCTACTGGAAGTGCTTAGAGAGAGACATATTCCATACAGCTGGGGATACCCCTTCCAGCTCCAGGTGAAGAGGGAGGGGGTGATGATTGTACTGAGATCACCGGAGGACCTGCCTTAGACTTGCCATTGGTGGAACTAGGTGAATGGCCGCAACTGTCCACTTTCGGCCTACGGGGTCTGCGACGTACTGGAGGTCCCTCTGTTGGGCCTTTGAATAAGAGGCAAAGGAGTCGGTGTTGCCAACGCAGATCTTCTGGTCGTCCTGCAGACACTTGATTTTCCACAATACCTTGAAATTTTGAGGTATATTTTCTCCCTTTTTTGGGGGGGTCTTTTGGTCTTCCTACCCCTCCCGCGGGAGCTGTGAGTCAGGACACATGACTTTTGTGGGCTCCGGCAGAAACTCTATATGGTGAAGTTATAAACGAGGTTCTTAGAACTTTTGAACTTTTGCTGTTCGCTTTAAATGGGGGGAGGAGGGGGAGGTGAGTTTTGTTTACAGTTAAGCTGTGCTAATTGTCTTTATGCTCTGATTGGGGACTCATATGCGTGAAACATGGAGGGTTAAGATTAATACGTAAATATAAGTATATGTACTTCCTAACTGGCCTAATATATGCAACAGTTCACGCTCCATTGATGGGGCCTAGATATCTATACATACTTACCCTCCACTATTAAGGTCCTTGTTAGTAATTGTACATGAGGGCTTATGGCATTTGTATTTTTTGTGTTATGTTGGCTGCGGGGGCCGAGCTGGTTGCTCGGTGTCCGACTACTTCCCACCTTAGGGCGTGTCATTGACACACTTGTTCAGAGATTTCTCTGACTTGTTAAGTTTACACTGAACCTGGTGGCTCAGAGCCTCCTGGTTCCTCAGACAGACTACTGTCCTCTGTCTGATCAAGTTTCTAAATTCTTCTTTTTCTTTACATACTTTTCCTCTTCTCTACTTAATCCCTACCTCTTTTTTCCCTTAACGCGCTCCCTTTCCCTTTCATTTTCCCTCCCCCCCATCCACCTCTGTTTGTCCTGGTATTGACTGTGGGATAGGAACTGGGGTTCTGATGGTGAATCTGCAGCTCTGTTCCCTGAATGTCAGGGGATTCAATGTCCCAGAAAAACGTTTGAAAGTGTTATATCATATGCACAAGAAGCGGGTAGATGTTCTCCTTCTTCAGCAGACACACTTTAAGTCGGATAAAATCCCTGCTCTTGGTCATATATTTCAAAAGAGTAATAGGTATTTGTGTGAGCGCTGGGGAATCAACCGGAATTCCACTTGAGGAAGACGCTTGGAGAGCGTAGAAACGCGTTGTGGCCTATAGGACCCTGCCTTTTTATTGTACAAATAAAGCCGAGAGGTAACTATTCATAATAGCCTTGGTGCTGGTTGATTCCCCAGCGCTCACACAAATACCTATTACTCTTTTGAATATATAGCAGTGAAAATGAAAGCAGCACTAGGAACAATTCACCTCGGGTGCAGCGTCCAGCAGTGTTCAGCTGTAAACATTACCAAAAAATTGGACAGCACTCCATCTTGCACATCACGTTTTCTTTATTGGCCCATGTGTACTGAACGTTTCGGTTCCTCAAGAACCTTCCTCCAGCAGACACTGCTGGAGGAAGGTTCTTGAGGAACCGAAACGTTCAGTACACATGGGCCAATAAAGAAAACGTGATGTGCAAGATGGAGTGCTGTCCAATTTTTTGGTAATATTACTCTTTTGAAATACATTCGTTCCTCCGCTATGCGGAGTGAGGTATGGAGCAGCTCCGGGCAATAGGACCTTGGATGACGTCTGAACACGCCCACGGACCCACCACGTGACGACTCACATGTGAGGTGCTGGGATTAAGGACGCAGCAAAATCTTCATCATCCACAGCCGCTCATTAGCCGAGGACACAGGGAGATAAACATCAATGCACTAATTCTTGTTGTGCAGACAGCACAACAAGCACAGGTGAGGTTCCCATTCAAATAACCTGCTTCCGATGACAATTACAGAGTGGCGCAACAATATTACCTTCTTTGCTCTTGGTCATAGATATTACAAATATTGAAGGAACTCCGGCACCAGACTTGTTGCAGTTAAAATTCCAGATCTTTATTCATTTTATGTAGAAAAAAGCCCAGGTTTAGATTCCGCGAAGACCACCAAGCAGGAAGGGTATGTTTGATGTCCGTTTATTGAGCCAACGCGTTTCACAGCAGGACCTGCTGCTTTCTCAGGGCAAACCTGAGGAAGCAGCAGGTCCTGCTGTGAAACGCGTTGGCTCAATAAACGGACATCAAACATACCCTTCCTGCTTGGTGGTCTGCGCGGAATCTAAACCTGGGCTTTTTTCTACATAAACAGATTTCTCCCTCACCAGGTGTCTGCAGCGACCAGGATAACAAGGCTCATGCAGTTTGTTGTGACTCACACAACCCAAAAAGGTGAGTCACACTAATCGGGGGGCATTGAATTATAATCATAGATAAGACCCTATGTGCGCTCCCTTCTCTCTTTATTTTAGATCTTTATTCAGACATCATTAAAAGCATTAGTGGGGTACGCAGCCCCCTTCCTCCATGACTGACGCGTGTCGGATACAAAATCCTTAGTCTTAGGCATGCTTGCAAATGTGAACATCTCATATTTATAGAGAAACTAAAAGCATTCATACCACCCCCCTATCACATGTGCCATCATTCAGCAAAATGAGCAAAATACCCCCTTTCCCTTCCCTTATACTAACCATAGATATTACACTCAATGGTTCCATGCTAGTAATCCAGAGACCAAGTCTAAGGGGGTTAGCATAGCATTGCATAAAAAACTACAGGCTCAGGTGTTGGCCTCTAAGTCAGACCCAAACGGCAGATTCTTGTTTGTCAAGATTAGAATTATTAATGACACGTTTACCATAGCTAATTTTTACCTGCCTAATCAGGACCAGGCTCGGACATGTAGACGTTACCTTCGCCATCTCGCTGCATTTGCAGAGGGATATGTGATAGCGGGGGGTGACTATAATATGGTGTTGGACCGTGCCATGGATTCCTCCTCGGGCGGGTCGTCGGTGCCCCCTTCGCAACTGGAGAGCCTGAAACGCATGTTGACAGACCTACGACTGGTGGATGCCTGGCGGATCATGCACCCCACGGACAGAAACTATTATTTTTTGGTGAGCCATGGTCTTTTGTCTTTTGACCTGCAGACAAAAATTGATGTAACAATCTGGTCGGACCATGCTCCGGTGATGCTGTCTCTGCGGCTATCGGGCTCGTCCAGGGGGGAGTGGACCTGGTCCCTGAACCCTGGATTGTTGAGCGATCCTTCTTGTCTGCAGGTGGTACGGAAGGCAATTACAGAATTCCTTGACATACATAAGACCGACTCTACGGCCCTCCCCTTTCAGTGGGAGGCATTGAAGGGAGTTATCAGAGGGGTTCTCATTCAGCAGGGGGCCCGACTAAAGAGGAACAGGGCTGCGGCTGTTACTGAACTGTTGTCTCAAGTGCAGACCCTAGAGACAGCTCATAAGAGAACGAGAGATGTGCAGACGATGGCTGACCTCTTGCAGGCTAGGAGTAGATTGAGTGCTCTAGTTGACACTACTCTGACAAGACAACGAGGTCGCTTCCATAGATATTTATATGAATACTCGGATAAGCCGGGCAGAGCATTGGCGAGATTTTTACATCCTCGCTCACCTACTACATATATCCCTACCATAAAGTCGAGGTCGGGGGCGGGGGTCCACTCTCCTATAGAAATAGCAGACTCCTTTAGGCGGTATTATGACTCACTGTATAATCTTAAGGGCCCGCTTGCTGATATGTCCGCACGTGAGGGTGGAGGAGTATGTTTATGACACGCCGCTCCCCCCTATTTCAGAGACTGAGGTTGAGACTCTGGAGAGTCCTATGTCGGAATTAGAAATTACGGAGACCATTAAGGCACTGGCGAGCGGTAGGAGCCCAGGACCGGATGGTTTCCCGGCCAATTTTTAAAAAATTTTTGCTGATTCCCTGTCACCCTTTTTAGTTAAATTATTTAATTCCATCTCAGCGACGTGTCCCTTTGCTCCCCAGACGTTGATGGCCACGATTGTGGTTATTCCCAAACTGGACAAAGATCCCGGCATGTGTGCTAATTATCGACCCATCTCCCTCATTAACGTAGATGTGAAAATTTACGCAAAGATCATAGCGAACAGGCTGGGCCCAGCTCTCACCAAGGTCATACACAATAGAAAAGGTGTAGAATCCGGTGCCACAAAATTCCTTTTTATTTTCAAAAATTTAAAAATCACACATGCTCCAGAGGAGCTCCTGGACGCGTTTCGTGGGTCTAGCCCACTTAATCGTCAGTACAATGGCAATACAGACAAAAAGAATATATACAATTTAAAAGCAAAAAACAGCCCCCTCTCGCATGTGTGACAAATATACATCAATTATTTCTAACCAATCACATACCTGCAGGTTCTAAAAGAGTTAAAGGGAAAATTAAATGGGGAAGAAGAGGGGGAGGGGAGGAAAAGAGAAAGAAAGGAATAAGAGCTGATAGAAAGTAAAAGAGAAAAAAAAAAAAAAAAAAAAAATATATAGAGAAGGAATGAAGGGGAGGGAAAGAGAGGAAAAGAGCTGATAACAGAAAGTAAAAGAGAAAAGAGAAAAAAATAAAAAAATAAAAAATTTTTTTTATATATAGAGAAGGAATAAAGGGGAGGGAAAGAGAGGGAAAGAGCTGATAACAGAAAGTTATTTTTTTTCTCTCTCTTTTACTTTCTGTTATCAGCTCTTTCCCTCTCTTTCCCTCCCCTTTATTCCTTCTCTATATATAAAAAAAAATTTTTTTTTTTTTTTTTTTTTTCTCTTTTACTTTCTGTTATCAGCTCTTATTCCTTTCTTTCTCTTTTCCTCCCCTCCCCCTCTTCTTCCCCATTTAATTTTCCCTTTAACTCTTTTAGAACCTGCAGGTATGTGATTGGTTAGAAATAATTGATGTATATTTGTCACACATGCGAGAGGGGGCTGTTTTTTGCTTTTAAATTGTATATATTCTTTTTGTCTGTATTGCCATTGTACTGACGATTAAGTGGGCTAGACCCACGAAACGCGTCCAGGAGCTCCTCTGGAGCATGTGTGATTTTTAAATTTTTGAAAATAAAAAGGAATTTTGTGGCACCGGATTCTACACCTTTTCTATTGCTACTGGTGGTTGCCAAGCCACTTTCCGGTTTGCCTGGGAGTCCTGGGAATATTAGGTGGTTGGAGCTAGTCCTTTTTTTGATTTGCATACACAATGACCAGGTGGGATTCGTGCAGTGTAGGGAGGCTAAAGATAACACGATGAAAACCTTGCTCCTTACTTCATATTTGCGCACAAGAAGGGTTCCAGCCTGTTTACTATCCATTGACGCGGAAAAGGCGTTTGATCGCCTGGGCTGGCCTTTCCTGAGAGCATCTTTGGCACAGTTGGGGTTGAGGACTGGACTGCTTGATAAGATTTTTGCTTTGTACCAGGGCCCCACGGCACGACTCAAAATTAATGGCATTTTCTCGACACCCATCGCTATACACAATGGCACCAGACAGGGTTGTCCTCTATCCCCTCTACTTTACGTCATTGCCATGGAGCACTTAGCGGTGGCACTCCGCAGATCACCGGATATTGATGGAGTACGGATTGGATTGGTCAGCATAACTTTAAGTTATCACTATATGCGGATGATCTGCTTTTATATGTTACCAAACCACTCATAGCTTTCCCGGTGCTCATCAGGGAATTTCGGAAGTTTGGGGACATCTCAAATTTCAAGGTTAATTACTCAAAAACAGAGGTACTCAATATATCCCTGTCTGGTGACCTAGGCATCCTTCTCTTTTAAGTGGAAAACCTCTGCAATAAAATATCTGGGTGTACTGATTCCCACAGAGTTGAGTGAAATCTATGAGCTAAATTATGTTCCGCTTTTGAGGAGGACAATACTGGACTTGGCGAAATATGACAAACCTCGACTTTCTTGGTTTGGACGCATGAGTGTCATTAAAATGGACGTCCTACCTCGGTTTTTATATCTTTTCCAAACTGCCCCGATAAATATCCCGGATAGTTTTTTCAGACGTCTACAGTCGGCGGTTAACAACTTTATTTGGGGGAGCAGGAGACCGCGGATCCGTTTCTCTATTTTAACTAGACCTAAGAGTAAGGGGGAAGGTGGTCCTCCCCGATTTCAAAAAATATTATCATGCGGTTCTGCTTTCTAGTCTAGTGGACTGGAGGTTTAATAGTGCCCATAAACAATGGGTAACCCTGGAAGGTCTCCTTTCTCCTGTGTCTCTGTATTGGCTCCCCTGGCTTGAAAAGACATCGCGTCCCTCTGTGACGGAATGGGTCCCACTCACCCAGACGGTTATAAGACATTTGGGACAAGATTAACTGCAAACTAAGGTTGACCTCCAGACCGGGTAGACTGAGTCCTTTATTTGACAACCCCACATTCCCCCTGCGATGACTAGATCGTCCTTTCTTTGTTGGTCAGCACGTGACCGGGTATGCCTGGGACAGGTTGTGGACAGACTGGCGGGGCTCTCTGGTGTGGAGGGGCTCCGGGGCCGGACCGGGGGGGTGTCGCTCTCATGGATGGAGTTCGCCCAGATCCGAGATTATCTCTCAGGGATTTCCTTGGGGGTTCCGACACCATTTGAGTTGATGATGCTTTCATCTGAGGGCCCGTCCTATGTGGTCTCCTTGTTCGATGTCCTGGTCCTGGCTGGGTTGGTGTCCGACCCTCTTGGATTCATGGAGGCTTGGGAGAGAGACCTGCACATCACTTTATCTGAGACTGATCGTCAAAAAATTTTTGTACTCACCCACAAAATGACGGTCTCAGGTGCTGCTCAGGAACGGAACTATAAAATTTTAACACGCTGGTACCGTTGCCCCACTTTCCTACACAGGCTCGACCCTGGAGTGTCAGACGCTTGTTGGAGATGTGGGAGAGGGGCTCTATGCTCCATATCTGGTGGTCGTGCGGTCCCCTCCAACCCTTCTGGGGTCAGGTGTTTGAGGCCTTTCACCTGATGTCTGGGATTTATCATATGCCTTCCCCCCAGATTGCCCTCCTGTCTCTGGTTCCTACCGCCGTGTCCTCAGCAAAAAGGTATAGATAAAAAAGGGGAAGGGGAACAAGAGGCGCAATAGTGCCCTATCACTCAGACACTGTGACACAGTGGTATGTAGGTAAACCACTCACCTAAGTCAGTTGTGAGACCCACAACTGGTATGCAGACATGTAGTGTCGAAATCCTGTCGGCTGCCGCTGAACCTCCTCCAATCACTCGCACATGGAATCTCAGGAAGATAGGGGAAAACAGAGGTGTGTACTGGTCCGCGCTGCCAAAATCCACTTGCTCAAGAGAACACACGGGTCAGTGATGTTCAAGCAAAGTTCCTTTATTGAGTCCTACGCGTTTCAGTGCCTTCCTGGCACCTTCCTCAGGGATTCCTGAGGAAGGTGCCAGGAAGGCACTGAAACGCGTAGGATTCAATAAAGGAACTTTGCTTGAACATCACTGACCCTTGTGTTCTCTTGAGCAAGTGGATTTTGGCAGCGCGGACCAGTACACACCTCTGTTTTCCCCTATCTTCCTCAGCAAAAAGGGGAATTTTGAGGTTCTGTTTACTGGCAGCTAGGGCTGTCATTCCCAGACACTGGAGGTCTACGGAGGTCCCCACCATGCTGGAATGGATAGCTGAGATGAACAAACTGAGTCGCATAGAGTCTCTTATGGCCGATGATTATGGCACTGGATCAGACGGGCAGTACATGGTATCTATGGCATTCTTTTAAGGAGAGCCCGGAGTTTGCGGATTGGTTGTTGCGATCCTCTCTTCCTTCTTGAGCTAGGTTTCCTCTTCCCTCCCACCCCCTTCCTTTTTTTTTTTCTCTCCACCCCTTCTTCCCTTCTGTTCCCTCTTTTCATGTATTCTTTCATTACCTTTCCCCTTCTTTTTTCTCTTTTTTCTTTCATGGTCTGCAGGGATGACGGAGATATTTAGATGGCTATGGAATAGCGAGAACTGGCTTACACTTCGCTTCAAGCTTCGTCTTGATGTGATGTAATTGGTGAATTATATGTATCAGCGTCTTTTGAGACGGCTGCCGGGGTCTCGGCCTTGGCAATGGAATGTGTTTTCTGTCATACCCCAGACTATGTACGATTGTGTAATTCTTTATATCTGAATTGTTACCTTTTTTTTTTCTTATGACCTTTTGAAATTAATAAAGTAATTTATTAAAAAAAAAAAAAAAAAAAAGATGGTATTAACCCCTTTATTACCCGGTTTGCCACTGGCACCAGGGCAACTGGAAGAGCCTAGGTCCAGTGCCATAAAACGGCACTTCAATTAATGTGCCATTTTCTGGGGTGGCTGCGGGCTGCACTTTGCAGCATGGGGGGCCCAGAATGCTTGGGCCTCTCCATGCTGAAGATTCCAGCACCCAGCTGCCTAGTTGTACCTGGCTGGACCAAAAATACGGCGAAGCTCCAGGTCATTTTTCAATAATTTCTATAACAAAAAAAAAATCGGGCTTCGCCGTATTTTTGGTTGGCCGCCGGGTACACCTAGGCAGCTGGGGGTGGTGGCAGTCTGCAGCTGTCAAGTTGTACCTGGCTGGCAACCAAAAATATGGCGAAGCCCACGTCGTCTTTTTTATTTCTATAACAAAAAAATGACATGGAGCTTCGCCATATTTTGGCCACTTGACAGCTGTGGGCTGGCTGAAATCCTCAGCACTGCAATTGCAGCACACAGCCACCCCGAAAATGGCGCATTCATTAGAGACTCCATTTTGTGGTGCTGAACTCAGACTCTTCCAGTTGCCCTGGTGGCGGTGGCCAATGTTTAGGCACACAAGGGCTCTCCATAAGCAACATGGTGTCCGCTAACAATTCAAGCTAATTTTCCATTCAAAAAGTCAAATGGCACTCCTTCCCTTCCGAGCCCTGCTGTGCGCCCAAACAGTGGTTTATGACCACATATGAGGTATCGGTATACTCAGGAGAAATTGCCCAACAAATTTTAGGATCCATTTTATCCTGTTGCCCATGTGAAAATGAAAAAATTGAGGCTAAATGAACATTTTTGCAAAACATTTTTCATTTTTACGGATAAATTTGTGAAGCTTCTGGGGGTTCAAAGTGCTCACTATGCAGCTAGATAGGTTCCTTGGGGGTCTAGTTTCCAAAATGGGGTCACTTGTGGGGGAGCTCAAATGTTTAGGCACACAGGGGCTAAAAGAACATTTTTGTTGGAAAAATTAAAATGTCAATTTTTTCCTTCCATGTTGCTTTAGTTCCTGTGAAGCGCCTGAAGGGTTAATAATCTTTTTGACTATAGTTTTGAGTAGCTTAAGGGGTACAGTTTTTGGAATGATGTCACTTTTGGGTGTTTTCTGTCATGTACGCCCCTCAAGGGACTTTAAATGTAATGTGGTCACTAAAAAAATGGTTTTGTAAATTTTGTTGGAAAATTAAAAATTGCTGATGAATTTTGAACTCTTATAACTTCCAAACAAAAATGTTTTTCCAAAGTTGTGCTTATGTAAAGTAGACATGTGGGAAATGTTATTTATTAACTATTTTGTGTCACATAAAAATTGAACATTTTGACAAATTGGCAAACACTATTGACCAAAATTTACCACTAACATGAGGCCCAATATGTCATGAAAAAACAATCTCAGAATTGCTAGGATCCGTTGAAGCGTTCCAGACTTATTACCTCATAAAGGGACACTGGTCAGAATTGTAAAAAATGGCAAGGTCAGTAAGGTCAAAATAGGCTGGGGTGGGGGTGAAGGGGTTAATATGAGGAAAATGCGGTGTTAACCGATTTAATAAAAACAAAATAACAAGTAAAAATGAGGTGTACAACGCGTGTTTCAGGGACGGACTGTCCCGTTCCTCAGGTGCATTACAGCTGTACCTCATTTTTACTTCTTAGTTTGTTTCTATTAAATTGGTTAACACCGCATTTTCCTCATGAGAATTCTTGTCCGGAACCCTGCACCGCTCAATTACTCAGTGTTTTTTTCAGTTCCTTCTCCTTTGATCATTCTCTCCCTCGGGAGAGATGGGGTGTACTTCAGCAGGACGGCACCAGGTTCAAACCTATTGGTCTACTGCTAGCTTGTATCACTAAAAATAGGGAGTGAGAAAGCGCATATAGGGTCTTATCCAAATATCAGGATCTGTATATTCAATATGGAACCAGTCACCTGGTTCAGTTGTGTGGAACACAACAACCATATAGCATAGGAGTAATATCCAAAGAACTGCAGCAATCCACTGGTAAGAAGCAATGGAAGTAAATCATAGGAGAAACCCGGCTTAACAGATTGCGCTGTTCAAATTGATCATCAAGTGAATAAGTCCACGGAAAACATGAATCCCACCCAATACTTTATTCTTCTTAAAACTCTACGCGTTTCGTGTACACACTGTACACTTCCTCAGGAGTTGGAATTACAATAATGTCACACATCACACTTGTTATATACAACCCTCCCCAGGAAATGAGGTTGGCAACACGTCACATGATCACAACATCACATAAAACCATTACACACTATGTGCTATAAAACATACCGTATATACTCGTGTATAAGCCGACCCGTGTATAAGCCGACCCCCCTACTTTTGCCCCCAAAACCTGGGAAAACCTATTGACTCGTGTATAAGCCGAGGGTGGACTCCAGCACAGGTATACAGCCCCCAGCAGTGTGGTATACAGGCCCCCCAATGGTAGTATACAGCAGCCTCCCCAGTGGTAGTATACAGCAGCAGCCCCAGTGGTATATACAGCAGCAGCTCCAGTAGTTAGTATACAGCAGCCCCAGAGGTATATACAGCCCCAGTGGTAGTATACAGCATCCCCAGAGGTAGTATATAGCCCCAGTGGTAGTATACAGCATCCCCAGAGGTAGTATACAGCAGCCCCAGAGGTAGTATACAGCAGCCCCAGAGGTAGTATACAGCAGCCCCAAAGGTATATACAGCAGCCCCAGTGGTAGTATACAGCAGCCCCAGAGGTAGTATACAGCCCCAGTGGTAGTATACAGCAGCCCCAGAGGTATATACAGCCCCAGTGGTAGTATACAGCAGCCCCAGAGGTATATACAGCCCCAGTGGTAGTATACAGCAGCCCCAGAGGTATATACAGCCCCAGTGTAGTATACAGCAGCCCCAGAGGTATATACAGCCCCAGTGTAGTATACAGCAGCCCCAGAGGTATATACAGCCCCAGTGTAGCATACAGCAGCCCCACAGGTATATACAGCCCCAGTGGTAGTATACAGCAGCCCCAGAGGTATATACAGCCCCAGTGGTAGTATACAGCAGCCCCAGAGGTATATACAGCCCCAGTGGTAGTATACAGCATCCCCACAGGTATATACAGCCCCAGTAGTTAGTATACAGCAGCCCCAGAGGTATATACAGCCCCAGTGGTAGTATACAGCAGCCCCAGAGGTATATACCGCCCCAGTGTAGTATACAGCAGCCCCACAGGTATATACAGCCCCAGTGGTAGTATACAGCAGCCCCAGAGGTATATACAGCCCCAGTGTAGTATCCAGCAGCCCCAGTGGTAGTACACAGCCCCCCCTCCTTAATATACGTCCCCCAGTAGTAATAAACAGCCCCCCCCCCTCCTTATCATGTCCCCCCCGGCTGCGGCAGCTGTGAAAATAACAAACAGTTTATACATCACCTTCCGACGCAGCTCTCCGCTCCTCCGGTCCTCAGCATCTCCGCTCGCCGGCTTCTTCTTCCTTGATGTGCCGGCTTGTGACCGCGCGCAGGAAATGACGTCATCTCCTGCGCCCGGTCACATGACACCGGCACAACAAGGAAGAAGAAGCCGGCGAGCGGAGATGCTGAGGACCGTAGGAGCGGAGAGCTGCGTCGGAAGGTGATGTATAAACTGTTTGTTATTTTCACAGCTGCCGCAGCCGGGGGGGACATGATAAGGAGGGGGGGGGCTGTTTATTACTACTGCGGGACGCATATTAAAGAGAGGGGGCTGTGTAGTGCAATATGCACGGCATCCCCCCGCCGCTGATGGACGGGGGGATGCCGTGCATATTCATTGCACTAATGAGGCGGCCCCACGTGACCGCCTGCGGTCACCGCGGCCCCCTCCTGCCTCCTCCAGCCCCCGGTCACAGCTCCCCCCCCCACAGCATACCGTATTGACCCGTGTATAAGCCGAGGGGGGGACTTTTCAGCCCAATTTTTGGGCTGAAAAACTCGGCTTATACATGAGTATATACGGTACATTAAAAAATTCATTAAAATGATATACATTCAATTTCATATAAAACATTGCACATATCAATAAAAAATCAATTAGTATCATAAAAATTATTATCTTGTCTCCAACAGCACTCAAAAATATCACTTCAGGGATAATAGAGGACTCGATCCCAAAACTGGTCTCTGAGTCCCACATTCCTATTCAAATCACATCTATACCACAGCAGCTATTCCCACTAATCATATACTGAATATCTCAAATGATTAACACCTCAGCTCGTTCCCCACAGAATTACAACAGCTTGTTTCATCACATTATATGAAACGCCCTGAGACGTTTTTACTCTCTTTCCCCATAGATTGTATGATATAATGCGATCAATATCAATATAATATCAAGAGGGATAATAAAACTACCCTCTCTTACCAAAAGAAGCAGCTACCTAGTCTATTTAAATAGATTGGATACTTCATTAGGCCTGTGCGGTTGCAAAGTGTGCAATCTATGTACCGTATATACTCGTGTATAAGCCGACCCGTGTATAAGCCGACCCCCCTACTTTTGCCCCAAAAATCTGGAAAAACCTATTGACTCGTGTATAAGCCGAGGGTGGACCCCAGCACAGGTATACAGCCCCCAGCAGTGTGGTATACAGGCCCCCCCAGTGGTATACAGGCCTCCCCAGTGGTAGTATACAGCAGCCCCAGTGGTAGTATATAGCAGCCCCAGTGGTAGTATATAGCAGCCCCAAGTGGTAGTATACAGCAGCCCCAGTGGTAGTATATAGCAGCCCCAGTGGTAGTATATAGCAGCCCCAGTGGTAGTATACAGCAGCCCCAGTGGTAGTATATAGCAGCCCCAGTGGTAGTATACAGCAGCCCCAGTGGTATACAGCAGCCCCAGAGGTATATACAGCAGCCCCAGTGGTAGTATACAGCAGCCCCAGTGGTATACAGCAGGCCCCCAGGGGGTCCCCAGCAGCCCCCTGGGGGTACACAGCAGCCCCCAGGGGTACACAGCAACCCCCAGGGGGTACTCAGCAGCCCCCTGGGGGGTCCCCAGCAGCCCCCAGGGGGTACCCAGCAGCCCCCTGGGGGTCCCCAGCAGCCCCCTGGGGGTACACAGCAGCCCCCAAATGCTGGCACTTGCCCCCCCCTTGCAAGGGCCCCCCCCCCCCCCGCTTCTCTTACCATCTGATCATCGCCGCTCCTCGGTGCTCCTCGCTGCTCCGTCCTCTCTGCTCCCGGCCTGCTACATCCAGGATCCCCGGCCGTCGCGCGATGACGTCATATGCATTGCGACGGCCGGAGATCCCGGATGCAGCAGCAGGACGGACGGAGCAGCGAGGAGCACCGAGGAGCGGCGATGATCAGAAGACCGGGATGGTAATGTATAAGCAGCGGGGGGGGGGCCTTACAAGGGGGGGCGAGTGCCAGCATTTGGGGGCTATATGCACTGCTTCCCCCTGCCGCTGATTGACAGGGGGAAGCAGTGCATATTTAATGAGCGGCCCCACGTGACGGGGCCGCTCATACAGCAGCCCCCCCCCGCCTCCTCCAGCCTCCACAGCCCCCACCACAGCCACCACACCATGGGCCCCCGTATAGACCCGTGTATAAGCCGAGTATATACGGTATCCAATAAATCTCTTTCCTCGACAGACTGGTATCTCTATCAGGAGCGCCCTCAGGCACATGATCGATCGCAACCACCTTAATACAAGGTTTCTTATTGTGTTTAATACAACAGTGCTTAGACAACCCTTGAAATAAAAAACCTTTAATATTATGTCTATGTGAATTCATGCGGTTGTGAAGTTCGTGCTTCATTTTTCCTATATATTGTAGTCCGCATTCACACTGAATAAGATAGATGACATAGGAACTTTAACAAGTCAAGAAGAACTTAACATAGAATAACATATTGTTCTTAAGGTAAAGAATATTTATACTGTGTTAGCCAGTAGATAGAAAAATATATTGCAATCAGAGTCCTCAGTGGTTGATACCTTTTAAAGGCTAACTGAAAAGATGATAAACATAGCAAGCTTTCAGGACACTGTGGTCCCTTCGTCAGGCTGGTAATGTCATTACTGGTAGTGTTATTACCAGCCTGACGAAGGGGCCACAGTGTTCCGAAAGCTTGCTATGTTTACCATCTTTTCAGTTAGCCATTAAAAGGTATCAACCACTGAGGACTCTCAGATTTCAATATACCGTATATACTCGTGTATAAGCCGAGTTTTTCAGCCCAAAAATTGGGCTGAAAAGTCACCCCCTCGGCTTATACACGGGTCAATACGGTAACTATTTTGCTGGGCAGGCTGGGGGAGGCGAGGGGAGGCTGATGAGTGAGCGGCCCGTCACGTGGGGCCGCTCATTAGATATGCACGGCTCCCCCCGCCCATCAGAGCGGCAGGGGGAGCCGTGCATACAGCCCCCAGTGTATACAGGCAGCCCCCACTGTATACAGGCAGCCCCCACTGTATACAGGCAGCCCCCACTGACAGTCGTCCCCCCATCATGGAAAGAGCCCCCTCACTTTGCAGAGTCCCCCCCCCCCGGCCCCCGCTGCATTATCTTACCATCCAGGGTCTTCACCGCGGGTCCTCCAGTCCTCCATCCTCGCGCGCTGTCTTCCCGGTCTCATGTGACCCGGCGCGATGACGTCATTCCACTGCGACCGCCGGGTCACATGAGACCGGGAAGACAGCGCGCGAGGATGGAGGACTGGAGGACCCGCGGTGAAGACCCTGGATGGTAAGATAATGCAGCGGGGGCCGGGGGGGGGGGACTCTGCAAAGTGAGGGGGCTCTTTCCATGATGGGGGGACGACTGTCAGTGGGGGCTGCCTGTATACAGTGGGGGCTGCCTGTATACAGTGGGGGCTGCCTGTATACACTGGGGGCTGCCTGTATACCTCTGGGGCCTGCTGTATACCTCTGGGGCCTGCTGTATATACCTTTGGGCCTGCTGTATACCTTTGGGGCCTGCTGTATACCTGCTGGGGCCTGCTGTATACCTGCTGGGGCCTGCTGTATACCTGCTGGGGCCTGCTGTATACCTGCTGGGGCCTGCTGTATATACCCCTGGGACCTGCTGTATATGCCTCTGGGGCCTGCTGTATGCCTCTGGGGCCTGCTGTATACCTTTGGGGCCTGCTGTATACCTCTGGGGCCTGCTGTATATACCTCTGGGGCCTGCTGTATACCTGCTGAGGCCTGCTGTATACCTGCTGGGGCCTGCTGTATACCTGCTGGGGCCTGCTGTATACCTGCTGGGTCCTGCTGTATACCTGCTGGGTCCTGCTGTATACCTGCTGGGTCCTGCTGTATACCTGCTGGGGCCTGCTGTATATACCCCTGGGGCCTGCTGTTTATGCCTCTGGGGCCTGCTGTATGCCTCTGGGGCCTGCTGTATACCTTTGGGGCCTGCTGTATACCTTTGGGGCCTGCTGTATATACCCCTGGGGCCTGCTGTATATACCCCTGGGGCCTGCTGTATATGCCTCTGGGGCCTGCTGTATATGCCTCTGGGGCCTGCTGTATGCCTCTGGGGCCTGCTGTTTATACCTTTAGGGATGCTGTATATACCACTGGGGAGGCTGCTGTATATACCACTGGGGAGGCTGCTGTATACTACCACTGGGGAGGCCTGTATACCACACTGCTGGGGGCTGTATACCTGTGCTGGGGTCCACCCTCGGCTTATACACGAGTCAATAGGTTTTCCCAGGTTTTGGGGGCAAAAGTAGGGGGGTCGGCTTATACACGGGTCGGCTTATACACGAGTATATACGGTATATTGTTCTTAGTCGATCTGAACGTGGTGGTATTGTGTGACATCATACTGCAACATAAACATCGGGCAAGATTACATCTGAACGATACTGATCTTGAACAGTCCTTATTCACTAATCTCTTATTTTTCAGACGGCTTGGTGCTAAAATATTCCTTAAAGAAGAGGCTTTTTTAAACGTTAGCCCTGGTTTAGCTGGTAAAGTGAACCCCAATAATGGATCATTCAAAAGAATGGACCAATGATCCTGTAGTATTTTCCTAATCCTATCATGATGTCTTGTAAACTTGGTTAAGAAGTTATAAGTAAACTTCTCAGTAACCCTTTCCTCTTTCTTCTTTGGGATCAAAAAAACCCTCTGTTCTTTATCAGTGCAATCATTATAGGCTTTCACCAGCAGTTTTTTAGGATAGTTTTTTTCTTTAAATCTATCTTTTAATAAGTCAGCCTGTGATCTAAAATCTGCCTCCAGGCTACAGTTTTTCCTGATCCTTTCATACTGGTTCCCAGGTATGTTCGTTAGCCACTTCCGATAATGGCCGCTTCTGAAATCCAAAAAACTGTTTGCATCACATTTAAAAAAAAAAAAAGTTCTAGTATATAGTTTGTTATCTAGATGAAAAATTGTTAGATCCGAGTAGTCAATACTCTCAGGATTACACACCCATGAAAAACGGATACCCCACTCATTATTCTGTAGTTTTTCAAGGAACTGGTGCATATTACCGTATTATGTTCATTATCATAGATAATAATTAGATCAGACAACAGAAAAAAACAGAAAAAAACGTTTTTTGAAAAAAACATAAGTTTTTAAATTTTTTCCTCATTTAATGCTTGGTAGCATGTGTACAATATTGGTAGTAGCTGTGTGCTGCAGAGAGATTTTTTTTCTTGGTATTAATAATTAGATCATCTATATATCTCTTAAAGAAAATAATATACTCTGAATAGTTGGAATTCTCAATATGGATGGACTCCTGACACCTTGTATTAAGGTGGTTGTGATCGATCATGTGCCTGAGGGCGCTCCTGATAGAGATACCAGTCTGTCGAGGAAAGAGATTTATTGGATACATAGATTGCACACTTTGCAACCGCACAGGCTTAATGAAGTATCCAATCTATTTAAATAGACTAGGTAGCTGCTTCTTTTGGTAAGAGAGGCTAGTACTATTATCCCTCTTGATATTATATTGATATTGATCGCATTATATCATACAATCTATGGGGAAAGAGAGTAAAGACATCTCAGGGCGTTTTATATAATGTGATAAAACAAGCTGTTGTAATTCTGTGGGGAACGAGCTGAGGTGTCAATCATTTGAGCAGTTTTGGGATCGAGTCCTCTATTATCCCTGAAGTGATGTTTTTGAGTGCTGTTGGAGACAAGATAATAATTTTTATGATACTAATTGATTTTTTATTGATATGTGCAATGTTTAATATGAAATTGAATGTATATCCTTTTAATGAATTTTTTAATGTATGTTTAATAGCACATAGTGTGTAATGGTTTTATGTGATGTTGTGATCATGTGACTTGTTACCTACCTCATTTCCTGGGGAGGGTTGTATATAACAAGTGTGATGTGTGACATTATTGTAATTCCAACTCCTGAGGAAGTGTACAGTGTGTACACGAAACGCGTAGAGTTTTAAGAAGAATAAAGTACTGGGTGGGATTCATGTTTTCCGTGGACTTATTCACTTGATGGTAAATCTGAACAGCGCGATCTGTTAAGTCGGGTTTCTCCTGTGATTAGCTTGTATCACTGGGTAACAGGGTGGATGCTCCTTGTAAGCAGCATCTGACTGCAAACTATCCTCCTCTGGTCCGGAGCGATGATCCCCGTGGCTGGATGCCACTGCCACTGAGGAGATGTGGTTTCCAGTGTTGTACCCGTGCCTGCACAACACTATAAGCCAAGTGCATTATTTGTTTCCCCACTGCCATAACTGCTTGACTCTGCACAGGAGTATACTTTTGTTTTTTCAAAGAAAAAAGCATCATTATCAGGTTTAAGTGACCTGTTCAGTAATGTGTTTGTAATGTGATATTTGATGACAGATTTGCTTCCAAACTAGTTTGATTATTGCTTTATAAAATCTTGTACCAATACATTTTTTTGTACTCAGTACATGTACACATACAAAGTCATGCAGTTATCGTTGTCGTGGAATACATTTTGGATAGGTAAGATGCCCAAATCTACACTGACTTCTTAAGGCATAAGCCAATTTATACTCATAGTTCTCAAATCCCGATTTACATAAGAAATCCACAAACTCTCCGTGTAAGAAAAAGTTGCTATCAAAAGTCCATTTCAAACGCACATGGTTTTTGTCCATCTCCTCTGTGGATACAACACACGGTTCTGTAATGAGAGGGAAAAAAATACATTGAAGACTTTCTAGAGTTTATTCTAATAGAATAAGAAACATTAAATATGCAAGATCTGTCCAATTCTATGCACTGCTTAAAACAGAACTACATGACACCTATTTACTTTGTGAGTACCAAACCATTACAGAGATAATGGCACTCACCAGTCAGGCAGTGGCTATCACATGATGAAGGCAGTGACCCGCTGAAACATGTTGTGAGAGCCACATTTGTTAAATAAAGAAGTACTAACAAAAGGATAATCTGTGCCTGGATGCTGGATTCATGCGCTATAACAAAAACCGCATATTCACCTCTGTACCATTGAAATCCTGGAAGTAGTAGGAGCTGCAGCTTACAGCACCGGAGCATAGAGAGTGAAGGACCAACAGTGACATCACTCCCAGGTGACCGGCCCAGCCTGAACGCCGGAGGATTGTGCAGTGTGCGATTACAAACCGGAAGCCCACACTGTGGTTGTGCAGAGGTGCACAGCCACAAAAGGTGACTTATTCACAACCCCCCTGCACCAAATATCCTCACTAGACCACTAGGTATACGCAAGGTCGCCTTTCTGTATGTTTTATTTTTCAAGTATGTATCACACAGGCAGAGATCTGCTGCCATGTGAACATGGAATGTTTGCCCTGGTACGTGTAGTTCCATTAGGTTTTAGTAATACAGTCAGAGCCAGATTCACAGGATGGCTAGAAAGTGCTAGGCGGGACTGACCACCCACATACCTCCCATCCATTGGTGTTTCCCATGAGACATATTGAGACTGTTTCTCTGGGTGCTTTTAAAGAACCATCTTGCTGGAGGCACATGGTCTGGAAACCAGGTGTGCGTTAAGAGCCTGCGGTGGCTTTAATGTTCCGTTTGGGAAGCTACTGTCTTGCTGGGGACCTGACTGACAGGAGTCAGTGTGAAGTATATCACAGATCCTGGTGTTTGGTCCCAGATAGGCAGCCTTCCCAGATGTGTGAACTGTCAGAAGACAGTGTATAGAACCGGTCATTTATTCTGGAAAAGGTAGTCTCAGAGAAAGAGGGCTGTATACTGACTGAGGTCAGTGAATTGACAGTGCAATATCTCCACTGGGATACTGCTGCAGCGGAGGTACAGGTGCATCTTAATGAATTAGAAATAACCTTTTTCAGTAATTCAACACAAAGTGAAACACATATTATATAGAGTCATTACAAACAGTGATCTATTTCAAATGTTTAATTATGTTAATGTTGATGATTATAGCTTGCAGTCAATGAAAATCCAAAGGTCAAAATCTCAAAAAATGAAAGTAGGGAGGATGAAGGGTTAAAAACTGGTGCCGTATACCACACTACATCAAAGAGTGAACATAATATTGATTTATTAGTCAGCACGTTTTAGGACTCCCTGAAATGCCCTGAATCATGGCAATATGATATTTATTTATCCTGGGGAAGGGGCCAGGGAGCCCTGAAACACGTTGAGTAATAAATCAATATTATATTCACGCTTTGATGTCTCGTGGAATACAGCAATGCAGTTTTTAATCCTTCATCCTCCCTACACTGTATGCACCAGGGTAGGGACTGCAGCAGCCATGATATGCTTTTACAGTGGTTGTGACTGTCACAACCACGCAAGGTGAAGCCTCTGATACCTATATAGGTAATATTTTATCTCTCAGACCCTTCATCCTCCCTACTCTATATAAACCACGCTGGGGACTGCAGCAGCTGTGATATGCTTTTATAGTGGTTGTGAATCTCACAACCACACAAGGTGAAGCCTCTGATACCTATTTAGATAATGTTTTATCTCTCAGTCCCTTCATCCTCCCTATCTTAATTTTTTGAGGTAAAAATAGATCACTTTATTTGTAATGACTCTATATAATATATGTGTTTCACTTTATGTATTGAATTAGTGAAAAAAATTAACTTTTTGATGATATTGTAATTCATTGAGATGCATTTGTATCTGAAGTGTGCAGGTGTACCTGCTGAAGCTATGGACTGTATGTAATTTATGTTACCTATGGGCTATGCAGTGGGGAAACAAAGTATTTAGTCAGCCACCAATTGTGCAAGTTCTCCCACTTAAAAAGATGAGAGAGGCCTGTAATTGACATCTTAGGTAGACCTCAACTATGAGAGACAAAAGGAGAAAACAAATCCTGAAAATCACATTGTCTGATTTGGAAAGAATTTTGTTTTTCAAATTTTGGTGGAAAATAAGTATTTGGTTAATAACAAAAGTTCATCTCAATACCTTGTTATATATCCTTTCTTGGCAATGATAGAGGCCAATCATTTTGTGTAAGTCTTCACAAGGTTGGTACATACTGTTGTGGGTATATTGGCCCATTCCTCCATGCAGATCTCCTCTAGAGCAGCGATGTTTTGGGGCTGTCGCTGGGCAACATGTCTCTAGAAAGTGAGATAAAATGCACAATAGGGTCTTATCTCCTAAATGTGGAGAGGGATGTATCAATAAGTAGAATTTGCTCACCTGATCTGGTTGTGTATACCCACAACCAGTATAAACGCTCAATAGGCAGCTGCTGCTGGATCCACACATCCACGGGTCACCGTGGTCCAAAAATTGCATATATAGGACGAAGTGTCGCTCGATCCGCGCTGCTGCCAAAGAAGACCAGAAGACTGGAGTATCTGGATGAATATGTATATTTAATCCGACACGTTTCGGAGCCAATACCCAGCTCCTTCCTCAGGGTATTGGCTCCACACTTCTGGTATTCTTTGGCAGCAGCGCGGATTGAGCGACACTTCGTCCTATGCTGGACAACATGGACTTTCAACTCCCTCCAAAGGTTTTCTATAGGGTTTAGATCTGGAGACTGGCAAGGCCACTCCAGGTCCTTGAAATGCTTCTTACGAAGCCACTACTTTGTTGCCGTGGCGGTGTGCTTGGGATCATTGTCATGCTGAAAGACCCAGCCACGTTTCATCTTCAATGGCCTTGCTGATGAAAGGAGGTTTGCACTCCAAATCTCACGATACATGGCCCTATTCATTCTTTCATGTACATGGATCAGTCATCCTGGTCCTTTGGCAGAGAAACAGCCCCAAAGCATGATGTTGCCACCACCATGGTGTTCTTTGGATGCAACTCAGCATTCTTTCTCCTCCAAACAAGACAGTTCTACTTTGGTTTCATATGACCATATGAAATTTCCCAATACTTTTCTGGATCATCCTATTGCTCTTAGCAAACTTCAGACAGGCCCGGACATGTAATGGCTTAAGCAGTGGAACATGTCTGGCACTGCAGGATCTAAGTCCCTGGCGGCATAGTGTGTTACTGATGGTAACCTGTGTAACGTTAATCCCAGCTTTCTGCAGGTCAATCACTAGGTCCCCCCGTGTGGTACTGGGATTTTTGCTCATTGTTCTTGAGATCATTTTGACCCCATGGGGCAAGATCTTGCATGGAGCCCCAGATCGAGGGAGATTATCTGTGGTCTTATATGTCTTTGATTTTCTATTTATTGATCCCTCAGTTGATTTCTGCACACTAAGTTCCTTGCCTATTGCAGATTCAGTCTTCCCAGCCTGGTGCAGGGCTGCAATTTTGTTTCTGTGTCCTTCGACAGCTCTTTGGTCTTCACCATAGTGGAGTTTGGAAAGTGACACTTTGAGGTTGCGGACAGGTGTCTTTTATACTGATAACAGGTTCAAACAGGCTGCCAATACTACAGGAAATAAGTGGAGGACAGAGGAGCCTCTTAAAGAAGTTGTTACAGGTCTGTGAGAGCCAGAAATCTTACTTGTTTATAGGTGACCAAATAGTTATTTTCCACCTAAATTTGAAACAAAATTCTTTCAAAACCAATGTGATTTTCAGTATTTGTTTTCTCATTTTGTCTCTCATAGTTGAGGTCTACCTATGATGTCAATTACAGGCCTCTCTCTTCTCTTTAAGTTTGAGAACTTGCACAATTGGTGGCTGAATAAATACTTTTTTCCCAACTGTATGTTATAGTTGTTGGCTATAAAGCCGAAGTATGGTTTATATGTGTTAATAAACCAGATGGAACTGTTTAAATGGAAAACA
This sequence comes from Allobates femoralis, assembly GCA_033576535.1. Lineage (NCBI taxonomy): Eukaryota > Metazoa > Chordata > Amphibia > Anura > Aromobatidae > Allobates > Allobates femoralis. The sequence goes on along the minus strand of JARQOC010000007.1, from coordinate 209,030,046 downwards.
CTTTCTTGGGTGCCTTAATTCCGCTGCCAAGTTAGTGTCTCACAATACATTAAAAAAATGTAGTTTGTTTATTTACTTTGTGGTATAAAAAAAAATTACATTTTATTTTACTAGACATTATAAATGGATTACTTCCAATTATGGGTAGTTTGTGTATTTTTCTTTAATTTTTTTTAATGTTTTTCAACTATATAATCATTGCTTAGTAAAAAAAAAATGTTTGCTAACTTTGGTTTCCATTAAAACATTCTTGTCCTTTCACATAAAGGCTATAGAAAAGCATGGTCTTGCAGCCCTTATCCTCGACAACAAATTGAAACTCCTTTTTGAGTACATGTCCCACTGCTATTTCCAGATTTTGTCCTTGTTACCATAGACTGTAATTTACAGATCATTATATTATATCATCATTATGTAAGCACTAGAGAGGCTGGGATTTCTTTTCCACTGCAGCCTTCACGGCGATGTGCTTGGGAAAAATAATAATGACCTCTTCCATTTGCCTGAGCACAGTTCTGGATTAGCAATAGTGGGTTAACATTTTAGATGCTATGTATATTATAGCTGTGTATTGCTGTTTTTTTATTGCATTTGTGAATAGGAAGCTCAGTTCTTAAAAACATTAGAAAATAGTTGATTGGTTGCAAAAAAAAGGATATTCTCTAAATCAGGGGTGGGGAACTCCAGTCCTCGAGGGCCGCAAACAGTGCATGTTTTCAGGATTTCCTTAGTATTGCACAGGTGATAACATAATCACTTGCACTGGGGATGATTCCAATCCCTGTGCAATACTAAAGAAATCGTGAAAACCTGAACTGTTTGCGGCCCTCGAGGACTGGAGTTCCCCACCCCTGCTTTGAATACTCCATTTTATAGTATGGTATATAGCACCAACCAAACCCTCGTGATGTTGTCTCATGGCTATATATCTGAATGGAAGAAACAATACTTTACCTATACAAGTTGGGGGAGATCCCCAGTGTCCATCTCTACAGTGAATTGCACTGTGACCATTTAAGAAGTGATGTTCCGCACAATGGTACGCAATCTCTGAGCCAGATTCATACACCTGTTGCGAGAAATGATCTACACTGTGCTCTACTTTAGGGGGTGGACCACAAACTTTCAACGAATCTAGACAAAGAAAAAGATTTGTGTAAGCCAACTCATCAGTTTAACATGGATGGGTAATGAATATATAGTTTATTTCATACCTCTCTTTTTGCAGGAAGGATACAGAATTTGGCCGTTTTTGCAGAGTCCTTTCACTTCAGAGTACATCGGTAGCTCAAAACCTTCCATACACTGAAACTCCACCATATCACCGTGTAAAACGTTTGCATGTAGGTCTGAACTCCACCGTAGCTCCAAATTTCTTTCATTCATATCACCCACAGTCAGGGTGCAGGGCCCTACAGAGTGTCAAGTACATGTGTGCTTTAAGAAAACAATAGGAGTTCCTGTAACAGCCCAGTCTACACGTATAGGTCAAAGTAGAGAGTAAACATTACATTTGAGTTTGATGATTTTTTAAGAGTTCTATTTTTTCATGAATTTTTTTTCCAAGCTCATATAATTCAAGTGTGTTACATTTTACACAACCCAACAAATGTGGGCTTTTTAAATGTAACAAGGTCTCACAAGTTATACTAATAGAGGCACATACACTAGAAGGACATGTTTGTTCAGATATTTTACCAAATGCTCCCGCCCCGCTCCAAAAGAATTAAATACTTCTAGTTGTTAAAAATAGATAGATGACATTTGACGTGGTAAGGAACTGTGTAAAGAATTATAAGTTATACACGACTAAAAATTCATAAATATCAGAATAAATATTGTCTTTCATGTGTACTGACCTTAAAACAGGTTTCAAAACAAGTTTTTATTCCAAGAATTGAGTTTCTTTATCGTAACGAAAATAATTATGACAGGAAAATATGAAAATACCTTCCATTTTCTTACAGCTTACAGCCAGAGTCCATAAACCTCCCCTTCATTGTTTCTGTGCAATACAGGTCTTGCTCTCTTATTTCCCCCTCCCATTGGCAATGAGTCCAGGTTTATAACCCTGAATAATGCAGCTATTAAATAAGAAACTCTTGGAGGCAAAATCAGGCCATATTTATTTCGTCTTATAAGCAAAAACAATTTAAAGCAGATGCGACACTTCATATTAATAGCAGAATAATGAAAATTAGATTTTCAGTGTCCACACATCTTGGTGAACGCAAAGCACCATTTTGCTTTACTGAGTGATTGCCAGAATCATAAGAAATACATTTTTGCCCATCAGCTATACAGTGTTTGGTCTCTATCAAAGCATAAAGTCATAAGCAGAAAAATTATGCTTATATCTTTTGATTGTGAGCTTCCAGACCAGAAATATGAAGGAAATTTAGAAATCGATAACTTTCAAAGAAGTGTACCCCCAGAGACAACCCATTTATGAGGTCAGCAGAGTGGGAGTTCTAAATTTTAGATCAGAAAGGTGAAAACCAGACACTTCATTTTGAGTCATTCAGACACGATGACAGACACAGCAAGACCTGTAGCTGTGAGGCTGAATCATATTTTTTTCTCAGGAGATCCTTTCCTTTTTATATCTGGAAGTCATAATTGTGGCACAGTATTAGTAAGTCTCTTATTTTAAATCCTTTTTGTAAATAATGCCAATTTTTTAGGATTAAATCTGTAAAATTTAATAGCTTTGTTCTTCTTGCTCTACAATGAAAAAAGGCAACTCCATGAAGCCTCACGTTAGCATAACAGGTGTCCAATCAGCATGTTAAGTGGTTGGTGGGGTGGTGGCAGCGTAATTTTTGTATCTATGTGTTATTTTGGGCTTGTTGGCGACTGGACTGGGGTATATATATATATATTCCTAGCTGGAACCAGTGGTATATATACATTCCGTCACATCAATCAAACGCCTAAATATTCAGCATAAATCAGAGCAGCTGCGCTTATTTCCTTATCCTTTGTCAATACCCTGATGGGCCAGAAGGATAAGGGAGTGCCAGAGAGCTGCAAGATCTTTACAAATTAGTTTTAATTATTTAGGCCCTTTGGTGCATATCAAGTTAAAAAATCCATCATCCATTATGTGAAATATATGTGAGATATAATCCCCTATTCACCCATTTAGTTTTACTGTTTGTATAACCCAAAATGTTGACCCTGTAAATTTACCTCCATGTTGTCACAAATTGACTGCTCTGTGTTTTACTATCTGCAGTGGTGAGGCTAGCACCCTTGCAGGCTGGTGCACTAGTCAGGGTTACCTTAGGTGACAGACAGGGACTAGGCATGTGAATGTGGCCGGGGAAAGACCAGCTTACGGCGGTTAAGGCATCAATAGAGAGAAACAGCCAATGTCATGAGGTGTCCCTATCCCCCTCTCCCTACTGCTAAGGCCTTCCTTCCCTTTATCCATCCCTCTGCCCTTTGGTGTTGCGCTGTTCGGTGGGCATTTTTCATGTACGTATATAATACATGTTTACTACTAAAATGTTTCAATGGATGTCCTTTATATATTTTTGTTACATAATTTACCTGTTCAGCAATTCTTTTACATAGCGGTCATTCGGTGCTTCCCTTGTATTTGTTTTGACATTGACATTTAATACAATATATAATATCTTTAGTGGTGCATGTCTCATAATTGTGCCACATCCAGGTTGTCATTTGCAATTAACCTGCCATTCCACTCACTATATCTGCCTGCCTATGACCACACACCATTCCGGTCGAACTTGTGTACTTCCCTGTTGTGAAGCTCGCTGTTGTTCTGCTGTAGCCAAGCTTCTATTTGGAGATCCTTTGGAACTGTAGTATACCTGTTACCTTGCCTGAGTTCTCTGTGTGTTTACTTGCTCTTCAGCCCCTTAAGTGCCTTGGGGGATAGAGAGACATCTAGATGAGTCTTATCCAGGAGCCTAGTAAGGTACGAGACCCAAGCATTTCCTTCAGGGGTAATCTTGGGGACAGGGATTAATTTAGGGTTTCCTAGCTGGAGGGACAGCTCAGGTTTACACTATCCCTGCTACTACACTGTCACATTTATATTATCTGCCTCTGTATGTTTGCCCTGTTGCGGTTTTGCACTTTTGCGCTTTGCAACTTCACTCCTGGTTCCTTAGGAGGAATGGTAAACTCTCAACGGCCTATCAGGTAGCAAGGCCTGAGCAGTCATCTTCAAGTACTGCAGTAAGGGATATTCCTATCCTTGCAGGTGCCTTCATGGACTGTGCAGTTGGAATATTAGTCTGTACAGGAACCAGCTGGGTGGAGGTGCAACAGCAGAGAGACTGTGGTATCCTATGTGTGCGACACAACATGTTACATATTTCTTCATTTTGAAATGTAAATCCTCTTTATTGGTGCAGAATCCATGTAGGCATCCTGCAGTTTTCAGCATATAATATGCAAATATGCAAATCCCTGATGTAACTTGTGGGATCTTTTTTGGGTTCTTCTTTTTCTATTGCTGTGACGTCACAGAGCTCGGTATGTTGGAGGGAATCTTGAATGTGAATAGCAGTCTGCCAAGGGTGCGCCGAAGGTCGGGACACACCATGATCCTCATCATCCTACACCACAACATATCTAATGGGAATTGTGGACTCTTGATTTTAATTATGAAAAGAAACTGCACTATTTTTCTTTTACAAAGAAACATATTTTAAAGTTGGTACACATTAAAAATAATTTGTATTCTGATATTTATGTATTTTTAGTCCTACACTACAGTTCAAAAGTTTGGGGTCACCTAGGCAATTTTGTGTTTTCCATGAAAACTCATACTTTTATTTATGAAATTAGCTGCAAACTTAATAGAAAATGTAGTCCAGACATTGACAAGGTTAGAAATAGTGATTTTCTTTTTATATAATAAGTTTCTCCTTCAAACTTTGCTTTCCTCAAAGAATGCTCCCTTTGTAGCAATTACAGCATTGCAGACCTTTGGCATGTACTATTTAATGAAGCTGCAAGATGAAGAGCTGTGAGGCGTCAATTTTTCAAACTAGAGACTCTAATGTGTCTTGTTGCTCAGTTGTGAAGCGGGGCCTCCCACATCTCTTTCTACTCTGGTTAGAGCCTGTTTATGCTGTCCACTGAAGGGAGTCACACACACCATTGTAGGAAATATTCAGTTTCTTGGCAATTTCTCGCATGGAATAACCTTCATTTCTAAGTACAAGAATAGACTGTTGAGTTTTACATGAAAGTTCTCTTTTTCTGGTCATTTTGAGAGTTTCATAGAACAAACAAATGTAATGCTCCAGATTCTCAACTAGCTCCGAAGAAGTTCAATTTTATAGCTTCTCTAATCAGCCAAACTGTTTTCAGCTGTGCTAACATACTTGTACAAGGGTTTTGTGAACATCTATTAGCCTTCTTACATAGGTAGCAAGCACAACGTACCATTAAAACACTAGAGTAGTGGTTGTTGGAAATGGGCCTCTACACACCTATGTACTGTAGATATTGCATTAAAAACCAGACGTTTGCAGCTAGAATAGTCATTTACCACATTAACAATGTATAGAGTGTATTTCTGATTTATTTAATGTTAGCTTCATTGAAAAAAAATGCTTTTCTATATAAAATAAGGACATTTCTAAATGACCCCAAACATTTGAACTGTAGTGTATATATCTTAGAATTATTTACACAGTTCCTCAGGCAGCTTTCACATCAGCGTTTTTTGAATTTTGTGCAAATCCAGCAGTTTTGCCGCATCTGCAGCCTTGTTGCAACACTTGCGGCAAGCCCCATTCATTCTCTATGGGACTTATCGTCATGTGCGGCAAGAGCAGTTTGGAACTTACGGTGAGTCAAAAAAAATGCTGCTAGCAGAGGTTCTTTTGCACTGCCACAAGTGCCGGATTTGCCGGATCCAGCAAAACCTCACTTACCGCACAAGACCACAAGTCCCATAGGAAATGAATGGGGCTTGCCGCATATGAGCCGATGCGTGGAAGGCGGCCGTCACACGCTTCAATCTTATGCATGATATTGTTAGCGATCACGTGCACGCGCGATTGCTTACAATATCGCTCACATCGCTGGTGAGCTGTCACACAGACAGACTCACCAGCGATGTGGACCAGCGAGATCGCTGGTAACTATGGTACACATCGGGTTACTAGGCGCCGCGCGTCGCTTAGTTACCCGACGTTTACCATAGTTACCATCTCCCAGCATAGGCTCTGCTGCTGGGAGATCGTTCATCGTGGTGTTATACACCACGATGAAGCAGATCGCTAAATCGTAAATCGCTAGATCTGAGGACCGGACCTCAGATCTCGATTTTGCGATTTGATCAGATCTCGCTCGTCGTATCTTGCCGTCACACGCACAGACATCGCTTACGCGATGTTTAATCTGCCGCGTTCAAGCGATATCTTGCGCGATATCTGTGCGTGTGACGGCCGCTGAAGATGCAGCAAAGCTGACGGATCTATAGCGATTGGAAGAAACCGCTGATCTGAAAGCTATCTTACACAGTTTTTCTTTCACCTATCAATGTGGTTCCCTAATTCTAATTCTATCTTTTGATAGTTGGACGTTAAGCCCCTTGGTTTTAATTTGACTTCTTCGAAAAAACACATCCCTCATTAACCCTATTAAAATCCTTGACATATTAAAAATTTCCATCATTCCTCCCCATTACCTTCCACCTTTTCATTTTCATGCATTTTGCAACAGTCTTTTAGATTTGCTTTAATATTAGGTAGAATTATGATAATGTTGATAGCAAATATTTGTTATTACTTCACTAGTCAATATTTTTTTTAAACTATTTCCATCCTGGGTAAACTATACACCCCACAGAGGTCCCCTATAGTATCAATTAGTCGTTTAGTCATTCTGAACTGCAGAACTTTTGGATCTTCAATTGTCATCACTGTTTGATTTTAGTGAGTTTGATATATGACACACTCTATAGAATAATTACTTACGTAAGCATTTTGGCAGCTCAGACCAGGTTCCTCGTATACAAGACACAGTCTTAGGCCCTTCCATCAGGTGAAAGCTGTGGCATTTATACACCACAGAGGAGCCATTTTCATAACTGGCCAGTGGAGCTTCAATGAGGTCTCCTTGGCTTATTACTGGTGGGGATTGGCAATATTCATTGTTGACTGAACAGAAATATATCCAGAAAAAAGGCAATAGAATAATATACATTTTACTCTTTAGAAACATTATTTTCAGTGCTGATAAACAAATGTTACATGTTTATATATAGTATATACTTAAAACTGAAGATTATTATTCTAACAGCAAAATGGGGCCCATTATTCTGTTTAGAAGGTATGGAAAGCTATATAGGCACATTATTCTGTATGCAATGCAATGGGAAACAGATAGTACTATATGGAAGACTCTGTGGGGCCCATTATTCTGTATGGATGACTATGTGAGGCCTATTAATCTGTATGGATGACTATGAGAGGCTCATTGCTCTGAATACAGGGTTATATAGGCCCCAATGTTTTGTATAGAGAGCTATGTGGGGTCAATTCTTTTGTATGGAGGATTATATGGGGCCAATTATTCTGTATGGAGGACCGAGTGGAGCCCACTATTCTTTATGGAAGGCAAGGTGAAGCCCATAAGACTATGTTGATGACTTTGTTTGGCCCATTATTCTGTATGGAGAACTGTGTAGGGCACATTATTCTTTATGGTAGAGCTATTTCGGGCCTGTTAATTTTGAATGAAGGACTATATGGGGCTTATTGTTCTGTATGGAGGACTAAGTGAGAGAGCAGCAGCTATAACCATATAACCATGCCCCCTGTATGTACCCCATGCACAGAGCGGTGCCTGAACCCACACTGGCTTCTCCTCCACGACTGAAACCAGAACGCTGTCAGGAGGATTAAAGTTCATTTCCCTCTGGCAGTGGGATTCAATTTGAAGGCAATGAGCAGGTGTCAAACGCTATTAACCCACAGATTAACCCCATATCTGCAGGTTAATAGTGTTTATGCACATGACATGTTCTCTTTAATGATAGGAGTAATCCAGTGTGGAGTAAGAACAATCTGGGGAAGACTGGAGCTGCACAGAAGGACTGACAAAATACCCAAGCAATGCCTTAAAGTTCCATGTGTTCTGGAGCAGATGACGTCCATGGGAACAACATCGACCATCTTAGTAAAGAGCAAATTGTAATCCAAATAGTGGCCTCCAGAGGTATGGAGTGAAAGTGCAGCACAATTTCTCAAGCAGTACAGCAGTCTCTAGTGGTCAATGAGCAAACAGCAAAATCCTGACAATTAGATCAAATAGATCCTGTCACAGACAGAGGCTAAGGCCATATGCACACGTTGAGTATTTGATCAGTTTTTTACCTCAGTATTTGCAAGCTGAAACGAGGAGTGGAACAATCAGAGGAAAAGTATAATAGACACATCACCACTTCTGTATTTTTTACCCAATGCTGGTTTTGGCTACAAATCCTGAGGCAAAAAAACTCACCAAATACTCAACATGTGACCTAATAGGCTTTTTTCAAATGGAAAGGGGGAAGGGGAAGGCCGCTCCACCGCCCATTAACCTCCTGGATTCCCGCACCTGGTGTGGCAGCTTTGGCAACTGTCCAAGAAGCAAATGTGAAGTAGAAAACACCAGTGATTGTCTTCTTAATTCTCTTTATTATTTGAAGATTATAATAAAATCATTCAGCTTGCTAGCTGGGCAATAGACGCGTTTCGGAATAACAACTTCCTTAATCATTAGCAAATACAAAATACAAAAGCTTATGCATATATAAAAAAGAAACCTCCACCCACAGCTGAACATAATTTACAATAGTAATAAAGAAATTGAAAGTTTAACCCTTTCACATGTTTTGGAGTTGAACCTTGCACAAAACGAGCATTAAACTGCTTTCTAAGGGCGGCTTCACACTGCGGTGTGAACTGGTCTTGGGCTGTCTGGTATGACCCTGACAGCCGCGGACTGGATCAGCACACAGGACTGGAGGGCTATTATACCCTCCGGTCCGGTGTGCAGTGCACGCAGTTCCCGCTGCTGATAAGTCAGGACTGCGGGCGACGTGGTCCTGACCTGTCAGCGGCTGCAGCTGCGTGCACTGCACACCGGACCGGAGGGCATATTAGTCCTCCAGTCCTGTGTGCTGATCCAGTCCGCGGCTGTCAGGGTCATACCAGACAGCCCAAGACCAGTTCACGCCGCAGTGTGAAGGGTTAAATTTTCAATTTCTTTATTATTATTGTAAGTTATGTTCAGCTGTGGGTGGAGGTTTCTTTTTTATATATGCACTAGATGGTAGCCCGATTCTAACGCATCGGGTATTCTAGAATATAGAAATAGAGATTGCATGGGGAAGGCGGTGAGGGCTGAATTGGGAGGAACTTTGAAGAAGGAGCGGCGGGGAAAGGATGGCGTGGCAGGGGGGAGGAGGGAGGACAGAGCAGCAGGGGGGAGGAGGATGGAGGACAGAGGAGGTAGGGGCGGGTTGTGGGAGGATGTAGCAGCACAGGCCGGGGGAGGAAGGAGTGGCAGGGGAGGAGGATGGAGGACAAAGCGGCGGGGTGGGGGAGGACGGAGCAGCACAGGCAGGGGGAGGACGGGGGATGAGGTGGCAGAGGGGAGGAGGACAAAGGAAGGAGGAAGCAGGGGGATGGGGGAGGATGGAGCGGCACAGGCAGGGGGAGGATGGAGTGGCAGAGAGAGGATGAAGCACAGAGTGGCAGGGGGGTGGAGGACAGGATGAA
>JARQOC010000007.1:208968070-209020188 GCA_033576535.1 Allobates femoralis | reverse complement strand
ACGAAGCGGTGGGGTGGGGGAGGATGGAGCAGCACAGGCAGGGGGAGGATGGAGTAGCAGAGAGGAGGAGGACAAAGGAAGGAGGAGGAAGCAGTGGAGGAGGTTGGAGATGCACAGGCAGGGGGAGGACGGAGGACAAAGCGGCGGGTGGGGGAGGATGAAGCAGCACAGGCAGGGGAGAATGGAGTATGGAGTGGCGGAGGGGAGGAGGACAAAGGAAGGAGGAGGAAGCGGTGGGGTGAGGGAGGATGCAGCGGCACAGGCAGGGGGAGGATGGAGTGGAAGGGGGAGGACGGAACACAAAGCGGCAGGGGAGAGGAGGATGGAGAACAAAGCGGTGGGGTGGGGGAGGCCGGAGCAGCAGAGGCAGGGGGAGGAGAAAGGATGGAGTGTCGGAGGGGAGGCAAACAACGGAAGGAAGAGGAAGCGGTGGAGTGGGGGAGGACGGAGCGGCAGGGGAGGATGGAGAAAGAGCGGCGGGGGAGGAGGACAGAGGACAAAGCGATGGGGTGGGGGGAACGGAGCAGCACAGGCAGGGGGAGGATGGAGGATGGAGTGGGAGGGGAGGAGGACAAAGGAAGGAGGAGGAAGCGCTGGAGGAGGATGGAATGGCACAGGCAGGGGTAGGATGAAGCACAGAGCGGTGGGAGGAGGAGGATGGAGGACAAAGCAGCAGGGTGAGGGAGGATGGAGCACTGTACGGCAGCTCAGTGGTTAGCGAGTATACGGTGGCTGAGTGGTTAGCACTGCGCGGTGGCTCAGTGGTTAGCACTGCGCGGTGGCTCAGTGGTTAGCAGTGCGCGGTGGCTGAGTGGTTAGCACTGCGCGGTGGCTCAGTGGTTTGCACTGCACGGTGGCTCAGTGGTTAGCACTGCGCGGTGGCTCAGTGGTTAGCACTGCGCAGTGGCTCAGTGGTTAGCACTGCGCGGTGGCTCAGTAGTTAGCACTGCGCGGTGGCTCAGTGGTTAGCACTGCGCGGTGGCTCAGTGGTTAGCAAAGTATGGTCGCTCAGTGTTTAGCACTGTACGGTGGCTCAGTGGTTAGCAAAGTATGGTCGCTCAGTGGTGCAGTGGGCAAAGTGGTCAGCGCAGCAGCGCGGTGGGCAGAGTGGTCAGCGCAGCAGCGCGGTGGGCAGAGTGGTCAGCGCAGCAGCGCGTGGCACAGCAGCGTGGGGCAGAGTGGTCAGCGCAGCAGCGCAGGGGTAGAGTGGTCAGCGCAGCAGCGCGGTGGGCGGAGTGGTCAACGCAGCTGTGCATTGGGCAGAGAGGTCAGCGCAGCAGCGCGTGGGCAGAGTGGTCAGCGCAGCAGCGCGGTGGGCAGAGTGGTCAGCGCAGCAGCGCGGTGGGCAGAGTGGTCAGCGCAGCAGCGCGGTGGGCAGAGTGGTCAGCGCAGCAGCGCGGTGGGCACAGCAGCGTGGAGGGCAGAGTGGTCAGCGCAGCAGCGCAGGGGGTAGAGTGGTCAGCGCAGCAGCGCGGTGGGCGGAGTGGTCAACGCAGCTGTGCATTGGGCAGAGAGGTCAGCGCAGCAGCGCGGTGGGCAGAGTGGTCAGCGCAGCAGCGCGGTGGGCAGAGTGGTCAGCGCAGCAGCGCGTGGCGCATCAGCGTGGAGGCAGGTGGTCAGTGCAGCAGCGCAGGGGGTAAGTGGTCAGCGCAGCAGCGCGGTGGGCAGAGTGGTCAGCGCAGCAGCGCGGTGAGCAAGTGTCAGCGCAGCTGTGCGGTGGCAGAGAGGTCAGCGCAGCAGCGCGGTGGGCAGAGTGGTCAGCGCAGCAGCGCGGTGGGCAGGTGGCGGAGGGCAGGATGGAGCGTGCGGGGCAGGATGGATTGGCGGCTGTGGCGGGCTCGTACACACTCATACACCCATTCATAAAATAACAAATCATTATGCTCACCTATCCTCTCTCTATCCAGTGCTGCCTCCAACAGCAAGCTCCTTGTGCTTACAGGACCTGTGATGATGTGACAGAGCATCATCGGGTCACATGACATCACAGGTCCTGTAAGCAGACGGAGCTTGCTGTTGGAGGCAGCGCTGGAAAGAGAGAGGATAGGTGAGCATAATGATTTTGTTATTTTATGAGTGGGTGTGTGGCAGGCAGGGGTGGGAGACGGGAGGGTGTGGGGCGCAGGAGAGGCCGCCGATGGCGAGAGTGGGGCAGTATTAGCCCCGCTCTCGCTAACGGTCGGCCATCTTGCTTAGGTAGACAGCCAGCTTCTATCAGGATGTGACGTCATTTTGATGACATACTGACGGAAGCTGGTTTAGGGTTTTATTAGAATAGATAAGCTTTTGTATTTGTATTTGCTAATGATCTGGCTCAGTATCATTTTTTTTTTGATTAAAGAAGTCGTTCTTCCGAAACGCGTCTAGTGCCCAGCTAGCAAGCTGAATGATTTTATTATAATCTTCAAATAATAAAGAGAATTAAGAGGACAATCACTGGTGTTTTCTACTTCACATTGACCTAATAGGCTGCCTGTCAGTATTACACTAAGGTTGAGCTCACACAGCATAAGTGTTGCATTTTTATACTACATTTTATCTGCATGTTTTTAGGTGAATGCACCAGGATATGCAGTAACAGTATCCTCGGACTATGGCATTTTTACAGCATTTTTTCTGTATTCTCCCCTTCACTTAAAGTATTTTTGAAGACTTGAAGTGTTTTTTAAAACATTTTTAAGTACAAAAAAACTTTGAATCTGCAGTCAAAAAAGCAACTGCAGATTTTACATGTATTTTTCTTCAGGTGCCAAATAATGCACAGTTTATCCATATCCTTAAATGTAGAGTTTTCATGAAGTCACATTCACTTTGCTTGGACATGCAGCAGAAATGCAGTGGAAAAAGCCCAATATTTATGCTACGTGTGAACACGACATAGAATACATATGTAGTACAGTATGTTATCTAAGCGATGAAAGTATTGCTTGTTTTCTTGTTGGTTGAATAAGTTAGAAAAAATTGAATTGCAAAAAAACTAATTAAAGCACTTAAAAACTATTTTAGGTTATATTTAAACAAAAAAATTATCCTATACGGTAAACACAGTAAAATAAATTAAAGGCGATGATAGAGTTGCTGTTTATGTTCATCCTGATTTCTAAAGAATTGCATTTTTCAGTGCTCAAAAAACAGAAATATATTCATAATTGTGATAAAAGTCAGTTATTAAGTGATGTGTATGTACCTCACGGACACTGACAAATACAACTTCAAAGGCAGAAATACTATGTTTTGCTTAAGGAATGCAACAATAATAAAGCAAAAAAACAACAACACCCATTAAGTTGTAAAGGTCCTACATAGGTCAGTATCATATTGACAATTACTATTTGTGACAATTTGATTTTGTTTACTTTTTTTTAAATAGTTATTGGGTATAACACACAACATAGAACTACTCACCAATGCATTTGGGAGGTTGTGGCCATTTACCCTTTTTGCATGTTATTTCCTTTGGTCCCTGTATTTCATACCCATCCGCACACTTGTACTGAATAGCATCACCACTGTGATATCTCTCTAGACTCATCAATGCTTTTCCATTTTCTATTTCTGGGGGATTATCACATTTTATCTTTTCTTTGAGTTCTATAAAAAGAAATGAGAAATACAAATAATATCGCATGACATTTACTAAGCATCTATTTAGTCAGATCTTGCTTTAAAGCAGTTCCCGTGGTCCATAAAGTGTATTGGAATTGATGTATTGTCTTGGACTAACACATTTTCATTTTAGGGTTCTTTCACATTGTGTTCTGCTGCATGTTTAGTGGTTCCTTTGGGGCATATGTCCAAAAACCTGCTTCGGACATTTGGTCCGACAGGGCCATGGTCTTTAATGCTGCAGACAAAGTCAGCGTGTGCTCTGTTATGCACCATTTTTGTAAGTTTAGCTTTTCTGCAGGCGGCCACCCTGACACAGTCTACTGCGTTCCGGTGTCCACCTGCAGAAAACATATACTTCCAAAAATCTGCCCCTCTCATCAGCCTTCTGATGAAGCTATAGCAAAATGCGCATTGTGGTCAGGCGTGTGCTCCCCCCTCCTGAGTGGCAGTTCATATGCTTTGGCTATGTTGGAAGATTAACTCTTTAGCACTTTTTCTCCTTTCTTAGCTATTATCCAGGTATATTATGCCATTACATTGGGAGGGTGGTGTTGTCTCAATGGGGGCGGGCTCTGTGGCGCTTGGAGTGGTGGCTGACTCCCCCTGTGTGCTCTTTCTTGCCCCCACCTGTCTGCTGTGTGCTTTCTCTGCCCCTCTACTGTGCGCTCATTCTGTCCCCCTCTGCTGTGTGCTCTCTGTGCCCCTCCATCCCTGCTGTATGTTTTCTGTCTGCCCCTCCTCCCTTGTGTGTACTTTCTCTGTGCCCCCCTCCTCCCTCTCTTCCATGTACTCTCTTCTCTGCCCCTCCTCTCTCCTGTATGTTCTCTCTATGGCCCCTCCCTCCCTGCTGTGGGTTCTCTCTCTGCTGACCTTCTCCCTCCATGCTCTGCGTTCTCTCTCGGCCTCCCTCCTCCCTCCCATGCATTCTATCTCTGCCCCCTTCTCCCTCCTGTGTTCTCACTCTGGCCCCCCTCCTCCCTTCTGTGCATTCTCTCTCTGCCCCCTCCTCCTCTCCCATACAGTCTTTCTCTGTCCCCCCACCTCCTCCCTCTCTCATGTTCGTTCTCTCCCTAGGCCCCCTCCTCATTTCCTGCTGTGTGTCTATGCCCGGCAACTGCATGATTAACTGTGCCTGTTTGTAAGCAACACACACATGTGCAGTTTACCAAAGATGGCAGCGGTCTGATCAACTGCACCTGTTTAACCACAGGCGCAAATAAATCATGTGGCGGGTTGTGTCGTGCGGTGAGAGGCGGCAGGAACCGGCAATGGGTATCGACATGTATCAGGAGTCTGTGGTATCTTAATGGGGCACTTCCACCAGTGGGCGCCATATTTGCACACCCATCACTTGGGTGTCCAAATGTGACAATCGAAACTTGTGTTGGCCAATCAGAGGACGGCGTGTGATATCTGTATTTACAATAGATAATGACCGGCGACATCTCTATGTGAAGGGTGCTAGCTAGAAAAAACTTCAAGAACAAAAAGGAGAAAATTCTGCTGCACACTGACACAAAAAGAAACATTTGTGAAATAGCATACTGGCTAATAAATGCTAATGGCAAAGTGTGATTGGGGCATAAGGCATAGTAGAAAACTACTTCAGGGTGCATAGACAACAAATGAATTTTTAAAACGGAAGTTAGATGCATCTTGTTTCTGATGACACAACATCCCAGGGCCGTAGGATACTCGGAACCGAGCAACTGTTCTTCTGGGGATCGTGACCCGGCTCTGTGACCCTGGTGGTGTCAATGAATGTTGAAAGGGGAAATATGGTTTAGGGAATGGTTGTCATGATGCCACCCGTGATATTTGGCTATTGATGGCCAATGCTGCGGTGTGGGACCTCTGGGGACGATGGGATTGCAGCTAAGATGGTATCCTCCCCACGGGTGGATCAGTTCCCCAGGGCAACGGTAGAGTCTATGGCGATGATAGGCCATTGGGATGCAGGACAGAGGGTGCGCAATGACCGACAGACAGTGCGCAGTTTCCTTTACCTTTACTAGTAGTAGCAGGTTCAGACCAAGACAGTCCACAAGCGATGTTGAGAATCCAGGTGGCCTGGAAGCAAGTTGGGGATTTCCTCACCGAGTGAGTTCTGAGGCCTCCCTGTTGCACTGCTCTCAGCTGGCCATGGCTGCCTGTAGCTATGCTGTGACCCTCTAATTCTGCTGGAAAGTCTCTCACCAGTATGGCAGGCAGCTCAAGCCCTTCCCGGGTATCACTCCTCTGGCTACTGTCCCTGAGGTCTCCTGTGCTACCTTGCCTCCAGGTGCTTTGATATCTCCCGATCTCCGGTTTTGGCTGCTGGGCCTTTAGTACCCTCACAACCTTGGACTCCGGTGTCCGTTTCAGGCACTCTGCTCTGGGGTGAACTGTTAACAGGCTCCACTCCCAGGCCTTCTCCTCTCCTTCCTCTGACCCTCTCCTATGGGTCCCTCAGCTTTTTAGTCTTTTAGTCTTTATCCTTGGACGAGCCTCACTGCTTCAGTCCGCAGGATGTCTTCACAGTCCTCCTAGAAACTGAACTGACTAACCCCACCACCAGCCGGAATTTATAGTGGAGCTTCCCTGAACCCGGGTTAGAGCTCCCCCTTCTGGTCTGGAGTCAGGTGCTTTGTGCTTACCTGGTGTGGATACCCTTGCTTCCAATAATGACATCGCCCCCTGAGGGAGGCAATGCCACTGTGGCAATCAGACTCTGGGGTGCCACACTGACCTTGGTCAGTATGATATATTGATATGATTACCCTTTCTCTAAGTGACGTCTGTACGGCTTCTATGGGTTTTGCTCCCTATCCGTAGCTGTTGCTTTGAAAATAGTTCATCAACCTTTTATTCTAGTATTTTTTTTACTCAAATAGAGGTAATCAAATATAGGATCTTGACTTAAAATGGACAATTCTTTGTTATCCTTAAATATTTTGTGTGGGGAAGGGGTCAGAATTAAGATACCATGAGTTATTCCCAAAGAGAGGGATCTAGTGAAGAAATGATGCCCACTTCATATATTGGCTATGGAGTTTAGTCAGCTCTGGTTGAACGATTTATAGATTACTTAATTTCACTTACCCAGACAACTAGGTGGAGTAGTCCAATGTCCATTCTCACAATGGATTTGCTCAGAGCCAATTAACATAAAATTATGATCACATTCATAATAAGCCTTGTCTCCAGTGCGATGTAAATTGGGATTACTGAGCAGAATACTGTGGGCAGGTCTGGGAGGCGGAGGACACTTATTCTTCTTTTCTGTGTTAAACAAGTGATATATTCCTTATTAATTTCCCAGCTAATGTTTTAAAGATGATACCTTAAAGAGGTATTTTCTTGTTGTTAAATTGCTTTAATTAGTTTAACAGCATAAAAATAAGTAAGTTTGCAATTGACTTGCTTTTTTCTGTCTGCTGCCATTGTACTGTAATAAGACTTATTATCTTTTATAGTGTACAGTTCATTTCCATGAAACTTGGCCACTAGTGTCTGGCCAGACCCTGTCAAAGAGCGTTCAGTATTCCAGGCAAGGTGTTAGCTTTTATTATCCAAGTCAGCTCTCTCCAGCACATTGTTTTCTATACAACAGTTATCTACTTACCATCCTTACCCTCCCTCTCAGCTTCTGAAGAGCTGCTGGTAAAAATCTTAGGCCGACTTCACACTACGGCTGGGATCCGATCCATGGCTGTCTGCTTGAGGCAGACAGCTGCGGACCGGATCAGCACACAGAACTGGAGGACTAATTTGCCCTCCGGTCCGGTGTGCAACCGCATGCAGCTGATGCCACTGATAGGTCAGGATCGCGGGTTGCGGGGAGCTAGCCGCGGTCCTGGACTGTCAGGAGGGGCCGGCGCTGAGCTTCACCACCATGGAGCTGTCTCTGACAGATCAGGAACACGGCTCGCTCCTTGCGAGCTGCGGTTCAGAGTTATCAGCGGCGGCAGCTGCGCCGGCTGCACACCGGACCGGAGGGCAAATTATCCTTCCAGTTCTGTGTGCTGGTCCGGAGCTGTCTGCCTCAAGCAGACAGCCACAGATTGAATCCCAGCCGTAGTGTGAAGCTGGCCTTACAAAAAATCACCAGCCAAGCGGTTTTCACAGCAGGTCTGCTAATTTGGCTCTTTGCACTCCCTATCCAAAGCTGTATGTTTGATCAGGTGCCTTGTTATCTGTATGTGTAAATATAGAAAAAAGAAAGAAATGGGCAGCACTACCAAAATAACAACCACGGGTGCAAACCTGTAGGGGCAGTGTCGAAGCAATCACTCAATGCAGAAAGAAAAAAAAACAGGGAGCTTGAGAGGCTTGATAAAGGCAAAGCAATCTGCTGAAACATTGCCATTGATCAGTAAATATCCACCTTAATTTCACTTGAGTTTGGAGTGCTGCCTGATTTTTTTCTTTCTGTATATGTAAACATCGTGATAAGTATACAACCTCAGAACAAATCACTGATAGCTCAATGTGCTATAGCAGAGCTTATGTTGAGCTTTAGGGCTCGGACACATTGAAACTTGGACGACTGCAATGCGAGTAAAAATCGCATTGAAGTCAGACCAATGTTAGTCAATGTTCAAGAACACGTTTCCAAGTGTCGGACGTTTTTTTTCATCCGATTCATGAATAACGAGTCAGTCGCAACATGCTGCGATTGTATGCGAGTGTCGGACGAGACTCGCCAATGCAAATCTATGGGTTCTACAAAAAAGATGTACCACACTCGGACGGCACACGGACCATCTGAGTCGGATGTGATTTTTAATTGATACATTATCATTCTGTAGCTCAGACAACTGTAAAAAATGTTCCTGTAAATACTAATACAGTAAATAGCTGCTGATTAAAAAAACATTGCACTTGGAAGCCACACTGATCAAAGGTGGGATGACACTCGTCCGACTCTCGGATCCGTCAATTGGACCGTTTTTTTACATACAAGTGTGTTTCTAGCCTTATAGTTAAACTAATACTACAGTTCTACTATTCACCAGAGTTGTCACTCTTGTAGAAGTGCCCACCCACCCTGCTAAAAAACAAAATAACTTGAAGTAAACCTTTAAGGGATTCACAGCATTCATTTTTCTATCTGATGCAAGGCAATGGTCTTGGAGTTTAGCTTTCTGCCTTAATTAGGACTATATGCTCACCTAGCATTTTTTGTGCATTTTTTAATGCATTTTTCCTTGCAGATTTTCTAAAATTTGCATGGGACAACGCATGCCAGCAATGTCAATGAGAATTCTGAAGTGCTGTGCACACCTTCAGGTTTTATTCCTTGCACAATTTGGTGCAGGAAAAAAAAGCAATGTGTTCATTCTTTCTGTGTTTTTCCCTGCAATTTTCTCACAGACTATATGATAGAAACACATGAAAAAAAGCACAGACAAATATACCAAAATGCTAAGAACGCAGCATTTTTCCTGATAGGAGATTCAGATTTGGTGCAGAAATAATCTGCTACGTGGGCACATAGCCCTAGATGCATCTATGTAGAGCGGGGGTTAAATCACCTTAGATCTTTGGGCATATACTTTCGAAGACATATTTCAGCATATTTTTCCATGAATTTTAAAGAATGTCTAAAAGTTTTACCAGAGAAAATGAAAACATAGGAAGATCTTCTGATGATGCACCGATCCAGTCACCTGACAGCTGCAGCAAATCACAGCCCTAGTTTTCAGGTGATCAAAGATCATGATACTGTCACTATAATTCCTGGCACAGACTACCAGCGCAGCCAGTATGGGGTGCCAGCAGGTGATTATGACTAATTTTGTAAAGTTATTCTTGTCTCTTATTTTATTTAGAGGCTGAATGACTCTTTAGGCTGTTGAACAAAATGGCCTTACACTTACCTCATAAAAATACAGTTGTGCTCAAAAGTTTACATACCCTGGCAGATATTTTGCCTTCTTGGCCTTGTTTTAGAGAATATGAATAATGACACAAAAACCTTTTTTCCACTTATGGTTAGCGGTTGGGTGAAGCTACCTATTGTCAAACTACTGTGCTTTCTTTTTTTAAATCATAATGACAGCCAAAAACATCCAAATGACCCTGATGAAAAGTTCACATACCCTGGTGATTTGGCCTTGATAACATGTACAGAAGTTGACACAAATGGGTTTGAATGGCTAATAAAGGTAACGTCTTCACCTGTGACCTGTTTGCTTGTAATCATTGTGGGCGCATAAAAGCTGAGTGAGTTTCTGGGCTCAAGACAGACTCTTGCATTTTTCATCCAGCCACTGATGTTTCTGGATTGTTAGTCATGGGGAAAGCAAAAGAATTGTCAACGGATCTACGGGAAAATATTTTTGAACTGTATAAAGCAGTAACAGGATACAAAAAGATATCCAATGAATTGATAATGCCAGTCATGTGTTCGAACTGGGATTAACAAATGGAAAATCAGGGGCTCTGTAAAAACCAAACCATGATTAAGAAGACCTACAAAAATTTCAGTCACAAATGCCAGAAAAATTGTTCGGGATGCTAAGAAAAACCCACAAATAACATCAACTGAAATACAGGACTCACTGAAAACTAGCAATGTGGCTATTTCAAGATGCACAATAAGGAAGCACTTGAAGAAAAATGGACTCCATGGTCGAGTCGTCAGTAGAAAGCCATTACTGTACAAATTCCACAAAATATTTTGCCTACAATATGCCGAACAGCACGGAGACAAACCTCCAAACTTCTGGAACAATGTAATTTGGAGTGATAAGACAAAAATCAAACTTTTTGGCCACAACCATAAACGTTACATTTGGAGATGTGTCAACAAGGCCTATGATGAAAGTACACCATTCCTACTGGAAAGCATGGAGGAGGTGGATCGCTGATGATGTGGGGATGTGTGAGCTACAAAGGCACAGGAAACTTGGTTAAAGTTGAAGGAAAGATGATGTAGCAAGTTATCAGCGAATACTGGAGGCAAATTTGCACTCATCAGCCAGGAAGCTGCACACGGGACGTACTTGGACATTCCAACATGACAACAATCCAAAACACAAGGCCAAGTTGACCTGTCATTGGCTATAGCAGAATAAAGTGAAAGTTCTGGAGTGGTCATCTCAGTCTCCTGACCTCAATATCATTGAACCATTCTGGGAAAAACTCGAGAGCGCAGATCATGCAAGAAAGCCCAGGAATTTACAAGAACTGGAGGCTTTTTGCCAAGAAGAATGGACAGCTTTACCATCTGAGAAAATAAAGAGCCTCATCCACAACTACCACAAAAACTTCAAGCTGTCATTGATGTTAGAGGGGTCAGTACACGGTATTAAGAACTGGGGTATGTGAACTTTTGATCAGGGTCATTTGGATGTTTTTGGTTGTCATTATGGTTTAAAAAAGAGAAAACACAGTAGTTTGACAATAAAATGCTTCACCCAACCACTAACCATGAGTGGAAAAGAAGTTATTGTGTTATTGTTCATATTCTCTGAAAAAAGGCCAAGAAAGCAAAAATTCTGCCGGGGCATGTAAACTTTTGAGCACAACTGTATGTGTCTGTGGGGACGATGACATTAGCAGCCAGATGAGTTCTCTAGAATTTATAACAGAAAATGGCATATATTTTCATTTGTGTACCACAGGCTGTCTGAAGATGCACCATATTCATTAGGAAGAGTGTGCAATAGATTGATATTTTAGGAAGTAGCAGCTATTTTACAACATTAAGAATAATGGGAAAAGTTTAAAAATCTTTTGAAAACGTTTGTCAAGGTTTTGAATTGAGATGATTAATCTTTGGAGGATCGAGTTTGAGTCAAATTTCCTGAACTTCATAGGTACCCGCGATTTCAGACCTTTCTGATTTGATTCACAAGGATTGCCAAAACAAAATAATGCTACAATACAATTTGTTCTGTTAGTTTTTCTCTGTCCTCCTCTGCAGTCTGTGTCTGATGAAGGTCTACTTTTAGATCAAAATGTCATATAATTCATACAGTGGATTGCTTTTCTAAATAAAAAGTCTTTTATATGCATTTACCCCTGAGTGCCAAGAAGTTTGCTATTAATATATTTTGAGTAGAATGCTACATGAGCACCCATGAACCAGGAGTGCCACGCATCTTCATGTCTATGTTTTTTATGGGTTGATAATGGTTATTTTTTACAAAACAAAACTGGAAAATAATATACACGTTATAGTTTTTGCATACCTGCTTTTAACTACCAGAAGGTAACTCTACATCCAACAGCTATACTTTGGGCTGTTGCAGCATTGTTAGGTCCCCTTCCTACCTGTTGAAATTTATTGTTACATATTCCTTTTTGTGCAGTGGAAATTAATCTGCTGTAACCCAAAAATCTGTAAACTGATTATTACAGTAACTTGAGACATTTAACTGTGCAGGTGATTATATGTCCCGATGAAGAACACGCCTTGGTCTCATTTTGTACTTTTTTATTTCTCTCTTTTTTCTTTCTTTTCTTTCTTCTTTTTACTTCTCTTTCAGTTTTTGTTTTAGAGAGGGGTAATTTTATTCATTTTGAGCCCCTTTCCCTAAAATGGCACATCACTATGAACATCTGTGGATAAATGATGACATGAAAATCAATTTGGCTCAGTGACTTGACAAATGGGAAAACCATAATGGCACAGCAAAATGTACTGCTACCAACTTCAAATCTGGTATAAGGATATAGAGTTTTTATATCAATTTTTTTATATCATTTTTTGTTTATAAATGAAAATTTTTTTTGCATAATTCTAATCAGACTGCACTAATATGATTTACAGTTGCCATTTGTCATCTATATATTATGTTTTGTATTATTGCGAATGTGTATAGGAATTTTTGTTTACATAGTACGTCATCTGCGTCCTCCCCTCGACGTCATAATGACGTTGGTAATTGTGTTTGGCGCTTAACATCGCTCCAACTGTATATAAAGTCGGCACTTTGTTTAATCTGATATGTACTCCTGAGGAAGGTGCTGGGACAGCACTGAAACGCGTAGGGAATAAAGTAGCAGCATCTTTAAGAAGTTGTGTGGTCCTTTCATTCATCATGACAGCAGATTGGATCATTCAAGCACCATCTGTCTGATTGTCTCTGATACACCGCCATTTTGCACAGGGAGGTGCGGATCCAGTGGCAGCTGTCCATGCGAGCATACCGGTTGTTGGTCTACACAACCTGACTAGGTGAGCGTGCATACCTTTGGGCAGAAAATCTCACACAAACTATACGACCAATTTGCGCCTCTTTTTGTCTCCTTTGTTCCTAGATATAAATACCAGGATGAGGGATATATATACCAGGAAAGGCCCAGAATGAGGACTTATATACTAGGATGGGGGGCATGTATACCAGGATGAAGACATATACCATGAAGGGTCTCAATATGCGGGACATATACCAGGATGGGGATATATGTTTTAAGATGGGAGACATATTTACCAGGATGGGGACTTGGATGGAAGACATGTGTACCAGAATGGGAACATATATACCAGGATAGGAGACATATATACCAGGATGGGAGACATTTATACCAGGATGGGTCTAGGATGGGGACATATATACCAGGATGGCGGACATATTTAGCAGAAAGAGGCCCAGGATGGAGGTAAAGAAGGGTGGGCACTACTATGTGAAGGGACTAACTCACTTGTCTTTATAGGATTTATAACATTACAAGGGCCCATACAACTGAACAATATATGGGGAGGTCAGGTGCAAATTTTGTCCTGGGGCCCATCAGGCTATAGTTACACTACTTGTTTGGGTTCATAGAGAACTAGGCCGACTTCTCTGTCAGCTACACGCACTCCAGTAGGGATGGGCTGCACCTCAATGGGTAGGGTACAGAAGCACTAGGGGACAAATGGTCAGATGAATGGAGCAGTTGGGGGAGGTAGGGTAGTTGTGCAACTGAGGCAGTAAAGAGAGCAGAAAATCAGTGAACCAGTAGGGTTCAAAGAGAATTTAAAGGGGGCTGGGATGGACATTAAAGTAGGGAGGTAAGTAGGAGTAATAAATGTTCTAATAGTATTAAATGTCTGGTGGTGAAAGCAAGAAGTATTGCAAACAAAATTAATAAAACGGATAACTCTTATATTAGCCACGGTTTACGACGAGGTGGGCATTATGGAGACCTTGCCTGGATAAGAGCCATGACTGGATGATAAACATTGAGGGTTACACCACATTTAGAAATAACAGGAAAACAAGAAAAGTGGAGAGATGTGTATTTTCCAATGTAAAATCTGTGCTCAATGATGCCATTTCGGGGAGCTGTGACAATGTAGAGTAAGTATGGATTAATATACATGGGGATGATAATAATGGAAAGTTGCTAAGTGGAGTTTAGTATAAGCTTCATGATATAGCTGAACAAATAGAGCAGAGGTCCCCATCTCTAGGCCTCGAGGGCCGCCAACAGTGCAGGTTTTCAGGATTTCCTTAGTATTGCACAGGTGATAATGTGATCATCTGCACAGGTAATGATTCCAAGCCCTGTGCAATACTAAGGAAATCCTGAAAACCTGCACTGTTGGCGGCCCTTGAGGCCTGGATTTGGGGACCTCTGCGGTAGAGGATGAAATGCTGCAACAAATAGAAAAAAAAGCATATAATAATAGGGTCCTTACTGTGGAGGATTTTAACTATGCAGACATTTATTGGGACATAGAATCTACTGTGCAAAAAGATTCAGGTGAAAATGCAATAATTGAGGCTAAAAGAACATTTTTTTGGAAAAATTAAAATGTTATTTTTTTCCTTCCATGTTGCTTTAGTTCCTGTGAAGTACCTGAAGGGTTAATAATCTTCTTGGATGTGGTTTTGAGTAGCTTGAGGGGTGCAGTTTTTGAAATGGTGTCACTTTTTGGTGTTTTCTGTCATGTACGCCCTCAAAGGGACTTCCCTGAGGAAGTAAGACGCCCTCTTACGAAACACGTCAGAGATCGACAGCCCTGCCAGCCAATTACGCTAGCGCTAGTGATTAGAACACTACTCCGCCCCGTGGTCACCTGACGCCGACGCTGACGTGACGTACGAGGAAGTGAGAGGAGGGCGGGTGCAGCGCTGCCGGCCACGGTGCTTGCACTCTGCCGCTCACAGCACACAGACTGACAACCGTGACTCCGAAGCCCTGTCACCGCTCCAGCACACAAAGGAGCGGGCGCTTCAGAGGGGGATGCACAGCTGAGTGGAGGAGAGGAAACAAACAGCAGGGGGATTGTATGCAAAACGCCATCACGTGAGTACTCAGTATTATACAAAGGAGCAAGGTGTTTAGTTGATTACTATAAGATTGAGCCAGCACAGTGACAATTTATGTAAAATGGACAGATAAGAGGTGCTGTTGTGTATAAAGGATACTGTGAATCATTGTTTATGCTTGCATTCTAGTTCATCACAGACATTATACAAATTAGTGAGGTCTTTTAAACAAGGAGCATTATCTATCATTATTTATACTTGCATATTAGATCACTACAGACTAGCAAGAAAAGAGAGAATGAAAAAGATGTTTTACCAGCAGAGGACAAACACCGTATATGGAAGACAGTAAACTGTGAGTGATCAAGTGCTATTCTACTATATAATTGCCGTAGCACGTTTTGTGTCGGCCCCCGGCACGCCGTGGCTTTGTCACTATGTGATGTCACCACGGCGAAGCATTGCCCGCGTAGCGGGCATTGCGAGCCGTCGCCGCTGTCAGCACACATATTAATAGTGATGATCCTCCTCCTGCCCGCGCTGCCTGCCCCATCACCCCCCTGCCTGTCACCATAGCCATCCTCCACTGCCCGGTCACCCCCGCCTGTCACAACACTTCCCCCCGCTGCCCCATCACCCCCCTGCCTGTCACCATAGCCATCCTCCACTGCCCGGTCACCCCCAGCCTATCACCACTGCCCCTCCGCTCCCCGATCGCCCCCCCCCCCCACTCTCCGGTCACCCCCGCCTGTCAGCACAGACCCCCTCCACTGTCCGGTCACCCCCCCCCCGGCCTCTTACTACAGCTCCTTCAAGCCAGCCGCGATCTCTCTTCATCCTGCTTGAGGACCTCTGATGACGTCACGATGATGGGTGGAGTCACAGATCACATGATCGTGACGTCATCAAAGGTCCTGTTCCGATCTAACCTACTCTGCCTACTCATCCCCCTGCGCTGCACACTGACCCCCACTCTGCCCCTGACCCTGCTCTGCCTACTCACCCCCACTCTGCCCCTGACCCCCACTCTGACCACTCACCCCACTCTGCCCACTCACCCACCAACTCTTCCCCCTCACCCCCACTCTGCACACTGACCCCCACTCTGCACACTGACCCCCACTCTGCACACTGACCCCCACTCTGCACACTGACCCCCACTCTGACCCTGCTCTGCCCACTGACCCCCACTCTGACCACTGTCCCCCACTCTGCCCACTGACCCCCAAACTCTGCCCACTCACCCCCCTACTCTTCCCCCTCACCCCCTCTCTGCCCCCCTCACCCCACTCTGCACACTGACCCCCACTCTGCCCCTGACCCTGCTCTGCCCACTGACCCCACTCTGACCACTGACCCCCACTCTGCCCACTCACCCCCCTACTCTTCCCCCTCACCCCCTCTCTGCCCCCCTCACCCCCACTCTGCACACTGACCCCCACTCTGACCACTGACCCCCACTCTGACCACTGACCCCCAAACTCTGCACACTCACCCACCAACTCTTACCCCTCACCCCCTCTCTGCCCCCCTCACCCCCACTCTGCACACTGACCCCCACTCTGCCCCTGACCGTGCTCTGCCCACTGACCCCCACTCTGACCACTGACTCCCACTCTGCCCACTCACCCCCAAACTCTGCCCACTCACCCCCCTACTCTGCCCCCTCACCCACACTCTGCCCACTCACCCTGCTCTGCCCACTCATCCTGCTCTGCCCACTCACCCCCACTCTGCCCACTCACCCCCCTACTCTTCCCCCTGACCCCCTCTCTGCCCCCTGACCCCCACTCTGCACACTGACCCCCTCTCTGACCCTGCTCTGCCCATTCACCACCACTCTGACCACTCACCCTGCTCTGCCCACTGACCCCCTCTCTGCCCACTCACCCCCTCTCTGCCCACTCACCCCCACTATGCTCACTGACCATGCTCTGCCCACTCACCCTGCTCGGCCCACTGACCCCTCACACTGGCCACTCATCCTGCTCTGCCCACTCACCATGCTCTGCCCACTCACCCCTCACTGCCCACTGACCCCTCACACTGACCCTGCTCTGCCCACTGACCATCCTCTGCCCACTCACCCCTCACTGACCCTGCTCTGCCCACTCACCTGCTCGGCCCACTGACCCCTCACACTGCCCACTGACCCTCCTCTGCCCACTGAACATGCTCTGCCCACTGACCCCTCAATGCCCACTCACCCTGCTCTGCCCACTGACCCTGCTCTGCTCACTGACCACTCACACTGCCCACTCACCCTGCTCTGCCCACTGACCCCTCACACACCCCACTGACCCTGCTCTGCCCACTCACCCCTCACACTGACCCTGCTCTGCCCACTGACCCTGCTCTGACCACTCACCCCTCACACTGCCCACTGACCCCTCACACTGCCCACTGACGCCTCACACTGCCCACTGAACATGCTATGCCCACTTACCCCTCACACTGCCCACTGACCATGCTCTGCCCACTGACCCCTCACACTGCCTACTGACCCTGCTCTGCTCATTTACTCCCACTCTGCCCACTCACCCCTGCTTTTACCACTGACCCTGCTCTGCCCACTGACCACCCTCTGTTCACTCACCCCCCGCTCTGCCCTTTCACCATGCCCACTGACCCCTGCTCTGCCAACTGACCGTGCCCACTCACCCATGCTCTACCCACTGACCCTTCTCTGCCCACTCACTGTGCCCATTGACCGCCGCTCTGCCCACTAACCCCTGCTCTGCCCACTGACTGTGCCCAATAACCCTTGCTATGCCCACTAAACCCTGCTCTGCCCACTCACCCCCGCTCTGCCCGCTGACCCCTGCTCTGCTCACTGACTGTGCCCACTCACCCCTGCTCTGCTCACTCACCCCTGCTCTGCCCACTGATTTTTCCCACTAACCCCTGCTGTGCCTACTGACTGTGCCCACTGACCCCTGCTCTGCCCAATCACTCTGCCCACTAACCCCTGCTCTGACCACTGACCCCCGCTATGACCCTGCTCTGACCACTGACCCCCAAATCCTGCTCACTGACCCTGCTCTGCCCATTCACCCCCCACTCTGCCCACTCACCCCCGCTCTGCCCACTGACCCTGCTCGGCCCACTTACCCCCCCCCCTCTGGCTACTGACCATGCCCACTGACCCCAGCTCTGCCCACTGACCCCAGCTCTGCCCACTGACCCCAGCTCTGCCCACTGACCCCTGCTCTGCCCAATGACTCTGCCCACTAACCCCTGCTCTTCCCACTCATCCCCCACTCTGCCCACTGACGCTCGCTTTGCCCACTGACCCCCAGCAGATCGGTTTCCCAGCCAACAACAGGTCCTGTCCTGCCACCTACAAGACGGGTGGTGCGAGCCGCCGCAGGGTAAGTATCCTCACTGAGGTTTTTTTAGTTTTATTATCACCATGAAGGAGGGGGGAGGGGGGTGTGCAGCCCCAGAGGGAGGGGGGCCGCAGAGACTGGAGGCCCAGAGGGACGGGTGCCACGGGGAGCGGAGGGGGTCAGGAGGAGCGCCTCCATCCTGCCCCCCCCTATCCATCCTGCCCCACCCAACACCATCCTGCCCCCCCGACTCCATCCCGCACCCCCACCACCATCCTCACCCCCCGCCAACATCCTGCCCCGCCGCCTCCATCCTCCCCGCCCCCCCTCCCCCCGCCACCATCCTGCCCTGCCGTCTCCATCCTGCCCTGCCGTCTCCATCCTGCCCTGCCGTCTCCATCCTGCCCTGCCGTCTCCATCCTGCCCTGCCGTCTCCATCCTGCCCTGCCGTCTCCATCCTGCCCCGCCTTCTCCATCCTGCCCTGCCTTCTCCATCCTGCCTCGCTCCGTCCATCCTGCCCCTCCGACTCCATCCTGCCCCTCCGACTCCATCCTGCCCCTCCGGCTCCATCCTGCCCCTCCGCCTCCATCCTGCCCCTCCGCCTCCATCCTGCCCCTCCGCCTCCATCCTGCCCCTCCGCCTCCATTCTGCCCCGCCCCCTCCATCCTGCTCCGCCACCCACCATCCTGCCCCCCCACCCACCATCCTGCCCCCCTTGCTCCTTCCTGCCCCACTCACTACTTCCTGCCCCGTTCACTCCATCCTGCCCTGCTCGCTCCATCCTCACCCCCGCTGTTCTTGCTCCCCTGCCTCCATCCTGCCCTCACGCTTACTCATCCGGCCCCGCTTGCTCCATTCTGCTCATCTGCTCCATCCTGCCCCTTCGGCTTCATCCTGCTCCTCCGCCTCCATCCTGCCCCGCTCAATCCATCCTGCCCCCCGCTCTTCTTGCTCCCCCGCCTCCATCCTGCCCTGCTCGCTCCATCCTGCCGCCCCCCTCCCCCGCCTCCATCCTGTTGCCCCGCCTCCATCCTGTTGCCCCGCCTCCATCCTGTTCCCCCCCCGCTCCATCCTGTTTCCCCCGGCTTCATCCTGTTTCCCCCGGCTTCATCCTGTTTCCCCCGCCTCCATCCTGCCCCCTCCCGCTCCATCCTGCCCCCTCCCGCTCCATCCTGCCCCCCTTCCCGCTCCATCCTGCCCCGCTCGCTCCATCCTGCCCCGCTCGCTTCATTCTGCCCCGCTCGCTTCATTCTGCCCCCCCAACACAATCCTGCCCCCCCTCCCCTCCTCAGCTGATCGCTTGCCCAGGCAACTACAGGTCCTAAAGGCCTGTAGGACCTACAAGGTGGAGGTGGAGCGAGCCGCCGGACAGGTGAGTATCCTCACTGAGGATTTTTTTAATTTTACTGTGGACAACCGGGGGCCAGGAGGAGTGGGGGACCGCGGTGACCGCAGTATTGCCATATACCATAGTGCTGCTATACATGTGCTATAATGTACTGCCATATACCATAGTGCTGCTATACATGTACTGTAATGTACCGCCATATACCATAGCACTGCTATACATGTACTGTAATGTACCGCCATATACCATAGCACTGCTATACATGTACTGTAATGTACCGCCATATACTATAGTGCTGCTATACATTTACTATAATCTACCGCCATATACTATAGTGCTACTATACATGTGCTCTAATTACCACCATATACCATCGTACTGATATATATATCTACTATATAATTGCCGTAGGCACTTCCGTGTCGGACCCCGAAAAGACCGTGGCTATGTTACTCTGTGACGTCACCAGTTGGCCTGCGCGAGCAATGGCCGCGAGGCCATTGCGAGTCGCTGGCTGAGCGCGAGCAATGGCCGCGAAGCGGCCATTGCGAGTCGCTGGCCGAAAATAGAACCAGAGGCTCGGCCACAAAGTTAGCGATTTACCGCTCATGTAGCGCGAGTCGCTGCCTGAGCGGTAAATCGCTAACTTTGTGGCCGAGCCTCTGGTTCGATTTTCGGCCAGCGACTCGCAATGCCCACTTCGCGGCCATTGCGAGCACTCAGCCCCAAAAAGTATTCACACCCCCCAAAAAGTATTCAACCCCCCCAAAAAGTATTCACACACCCCCAAAAAGTATTCAACCCCCCAAAAAGTATTCACACATCCCCAAAAAGTATTCACACACCCCCAAAAAGTATTCAACCCCCCCAAAAAGTATTCACACACCCCCAAAAAGTATTCACACCCCCCCAAAAAGTATTGAACTCCCCAAAAACTATTCACACCCCCCAAAAACTATTCACACACCCCCAAAAACTATTCACACCCCCCCAAAAAGTATTCACACACCCCCCAAAAAGTATTCAACCCCCCCCAAAAAGTATTCAACCCCCAAAAAGTATTCACACCCCCCCAAAAAGTATTCAACCCCCCAAAAAGTCCTTACACCCCCCCAAAAAGTATTCACACACCCCCAATAAAATAAAAAAAAAAAAAATAATAATATATAAAATTAATATATTAATTAAATTAACTAATTTAAATTAAAAAAAATAATCTAATACAAAATAAATTTCATTAAAATAAAAAATTAATATACAAATAATAAAAATAATAAATATTAAAATAAATCAAAATAAAAAAAAATATATATATATATATAATTAAAATATTAATAACATTAACTAATTCTAAGAAATTCAAATTACTCAAATAAAAAAAAAATCAATTAAAATAAAAAAAAAAATAATATTCTAAAAATATTCTATAATAAATAATTACAATAATAAAATCATAAATAATAAAAAAAAATATTCCATATAAAAATTCATAACATTAACTAATTCTAATAAAATAAAACTAATAAATAAAATATTCATAACATTGTTATTCAAAAAAATTGGAAATAAAAAAAAAAAATAAAAAAAAAAATAATATAGCTACTATAATCTAATTAACGCACGTTCTAGAATCCCGATGCATTTGCATCGGGCTCACAGCTAGTCTACTCTATAATTGCCGTAGGCAAAATCGTGTCGGACCCCGAAATCGCTGTGGCTTTGTCACTATGTGACGTCACCACGCGCGAGCAATGGCCGCAAAGCGGCCATTGCGAGTCGCTGGCCGAAAATAGAACCAGAGGCCCGGCCACAAACTTAGCGATTTACCGCTGAGGTAGCGCGAGCAATGGCCGCGAGGCCATTGCGAGTCGCTACCTCAGCCGCCGCACCTGCCGCAAGTCCCCCTATACTTTGTATGGGGATCCATTGCGAGTCGCTGTGTAGCGCGAGCAATGGCCGCGAGGCCATTGCGAGTCGCTACCTCAGCCGCCGCACCTGCCGCAAGTCCCCATATACTTTCTATGGGGATTACCGCAACCGCGCCGCAAGTGTAACGGTTGCGGCGCGGTTGCGGTAATCCCCATAGAAAGTATAGGGGGACTTGCGGCAGGTGCGGCAAGTGCGGTTTTTTAAATTGCGAGTCGCTACCTCAGCCGCCGCACATGCCGCAAGTCCCCCTATACTTTCTATGGGGATTACCGCAACCGCGCCGCAAGTGTAACGGTTGCGGCGCGGTTGCGGTAATCCCCATAGAAAGTATAGGGGGACTTGCGGCAGGTGCGGCAAGTGCGGTTTTTTAAATTGCGAGTCGCTACCTCAGCCGCTGCACCTGCCGCAAGTCCCCCTATACTTTCTATGGGGATTACCGCAACCGCGCCGCAAGAGTAACGGTTGCGGCGCGGTTGCGGTAATCCCCATAGAAAGTATAGGGGCAGGTGCGGCAAGTGCGGTTTTTTAAATTTAATAATAATAAAAATACTAAAAATAAATAAATAAATAATATAAATAATAAACAATAAAATAAAAATTAATAATAAAAAAAAAAATATATATATATAAATTAATATATTAATTCATAAACCCAAATGTATCAACCCCCCAAAAAGATATTCAACCCCCAAAAGTATTCAAACCCCCCAAAAAGTATTCAACACCCCCCAATAAGTATTCAACACCCCCCCAAAAAGTATTCAACCCCCCAAAAAAGTATTCAACACCCCCAAAATAGTTTCAACCCCCCCCAAAAAAAGTTTCACCACCCCATCCCCCAACCTCACCAAAAGTATTCACCCAACGCAGTCAGCCGCGGACGCACCTACCGCAAGTGCAAACCGCAGTTGCCGACTGCCGAAGTCCCTATAATTTCAATGGGGAATTACCGCAACCACGCCGCAATAGTAACCGCAACTAGCCGCATACGCGAAAATCTTAAAAAAAAATTAAAATAAAAATTAAAAACAAAATATTAAAAAAATATAAAAAAAATAAATATTAAAAATAACAATTAATGCTAATAATAATGCTATTAATGCTAATAATTAATGCTATTAATGCTAATAATTATGCTATTAATGCTAAGAATTATGCTATTAATGCTAATATTAATGTTAATAATGCTAATAATAATCATATTAACGCTATTAATAATGCTATTAAGGCTAATAATCATGCTATATTATGCTTATATAAAATGCTATTATATGCTAATAATAGTGCTATTAATGCTATTAATAATGTCTATTAATGCTATTAATAAATACATTAATGCTATTAATGCTATTAATAATGCTATTAATGCTATTAATGCTATTAATAATGCTATTAATGCTATTAATAATACTATTAATGCTATTAATAATGCTATTAATGCTATTAATAATACTATTAATGCTATTAATGCTATTAATAATGCTATTAATGCTATTAATAATAATATTTACTAATGCTATTAATGCTATAATAATGCTATTAATTCTATTAATAATGCTATTAATGCTATTAATTGTATTATTAAATGCTATTAATTATATTAATAATGCTATTAATGCTTATTAATATGCTATTACTGCTATTAATGCTAATATTAATGCTATTATTTGTATTATTAATGCTATTAATTGCTATTAATAATGCTATTAATGCTAATAATAATGCTATTACTGCTAATAATAATGCTATTAATGCTAATAATTATGCTATTAATGCTAATAATGCTAATAATAATCATATTAACGCTATTAATAATGCTATTAAGGCTAATAATCATGCTATTTATGCTATTCAAAATGCTATTAATGCTAATAATATTGCTATTAATGCTATTAATAATGCTATTAATGCTATTAATAATACTATTAATGCTATTAATAATGCTATTAATGCTATTAATGCTATTACTAATGCTATTAATGCTATTAATAATGCTATTAATGCTATTAATAATACTATTAATGCTATTCATGCTATTAATAATGCTATTAATGCTACTAATAATACTATTAATGCTATTAATACTGCTATTAATACTGCTATTAATGCTATTAATAATGCTATTAATGCTATTAATGCTAATATTAATGCTATTAATTGTATTATTAATGCTATTAATAATGCTATTAATGCTATTAATAATACTATTAATGCTATTAATGCTAATATTAATGCTATTAATTGTATTATTAATGCTATTAATGCTATTAATAATGCTATTAATGCTAATAATAATGCTATTACTGCTATTAATACTGCTATTACTGCTAATAATAATGCTATTGCTAATATTATTGCTATTGATGATGCGATTATTATTTAAAAATCTTTAAAAAATAAATAAACATATTCTAGACACCCGATGCATTTGCATCGGGCTCACAGCTAGTAATATATAAAACTTCTAGTGATATAGTAACTTGGAATATAGGGAATAATTGATCACTGTACAGGTTTTATATTTTTATATGTTTTTTGTGCAGCCTTTACTGGACTGCAGAGGACGGAGCCATACATAGGGACAGATATAACCTTAAAGAAGCCTCGTTTAAGGTGAAGTATAAGAGTGAAAAATACCTAAAAATACCAAAGTTACATAAAAATAAGGTACTTATAAAATTCATTCATAATCCCTATATAGGAAAGAAAAAGTGCTCAGAGGAAGATAGTGACAGAAAGCAAAGACTACACTGAAGGTTAGAGGTGAGGAGACGCATGTACAATAAACATAGGGCAAAGATAAATATCTGAATTAGTTATTAATAATAATCCATTCTATCATAGGAACAGGATATCATGCAATCTAAATAAGATCCAGGAAACTAATGTGGGAGAAGGAATCTACAGTGGATCCAAAACCACCTATCAGCTCTACGTTTTGAGCGAAAAGTGTTTGAAAACAACCGATTGGCTATAATAATAATGAATTTGTACATCAGCTAGTAACAATTTGATTGATATAATTTGTACGTTTTTAATTAGTTTTTTATAAATTCAATAAATTAATTTTTAGACAATATTGTGAACATCTCTCATATTTATATCAAAATCAGAAGGTGAAAGTGAGCGCGGGACCCTACAACTATAAAAAGATGTTTTACGCAGTCATACACAGTATGCTGACATTTTTTCTTAGCCTTATTCGGCTTCGCTCACATGAGTATTTAAATCGGACAAGTGTAAAGTACGAAAATCTTGCATTGCACTCGAACCAATCTTAGTCAATGAGGCAGAGTAGTTCTCCGATTTTTTAGCTCACCTGTGTTAGGGACAAGAAAATACTTGCAGCATTCTGCAAATGGATTAGTATATCAAAGAAAACTCGCCAATGCAAGTAAATAGGTGTGAAAAAAATGCACGGCAAATGGACCGTTATGGATACATCGCATAGAACACTGTAAATGGGCCTATAAATGATTGCAGGATTATAATTGCTGAGAAAAAAAACACTTCGCATATGGATGGCATGCAGATGTCATACTGATGTTAGACGACAAAAGAAGCAAAACACTCGCATAGCACTCACATGAAATATGGAATACCAAACGGATTTCACTCATTAAAAATCGATCCAATATTTTATACGCTTGTGTGACCCCCACCAATTATTTGAACACTGTTGCGTGTACAACTGATTTTTTACTGGTTTGCACTCGCCAATTTAAAATGCAGATGTAAGCAAATTGTAACACAATACAACACTCTGCTGCTGCTAAACGTTTGTGGATGGTATTGCAATGTCTGTATTCTTTTCCCTATGGCCACGGTCAGACAAGTGTATGTCAACCGATGCAAGAGCATCTGATGTGATATTCTAATGATACTCAACTCAGACTCTTCTGCGACTGTTATCTACTGTGATTGGCATATATTGCACAGCACTCAAATAGCATCAATGCAGTCTGATGTTTCACTTGCACGCAAAGACTTGTATGGTTGCTAGTGAGCTCAGTCTCGCTGACATAAACAGCATGCCAGAATTGTTTCTTCAGGCCAATTTAGCCTGAGAAAAATAATCACAGATGGGATTTGCGTCCCTGCGAATCCAGTCGCCACAGAGATGTTGCACCCCTGTTGAGGTGTAGTACCCCACTTTCAGGTAAGAAGGGCGCAGACCGGTATCGGGACACCCAGGCTACGCACTACACTAGGTCCAGGTCAGGGTTAGGGCGAGATTGCTCCTACTGGAGAGCACAGTCCCTGATCCTGCCTGGAAGGAGGAACCAGGGTAGTGGAGATGGGTGGAGAGGAAGTAGTTAGAGGAAGCACATGGGAAGGAGTGAAGTTAGGAAGAACACACGTTGATGACATGGGACACGTGACAGAGGACATAAATAGAGTGGGAAAGATCTAGAAGTCAGTCGAGTTGGAGGGAAGCTAGAGTAAGGAAGCCTGTGAGAGAACAAAAAGAACTTGAGGGAAGTATCCACAGGACTGTAATTGGTGGGAGCTCATCCTGAGGCCTGACTGAGGAGCAGAGAAAGAGAGCCAGGTGGAAGAGAGGGTCCCAGAGGCATGGGTTGTGAGCCATCCACCTGTGGGGTTCGTATCCATTGCTGGTCGCAGGCAGTGGAGGGACCAGGCCACAGAACAGGGGCACCGGGACCCCAAAACTAGTGCATAAGACAGACCAGGCTCAGCTAGCAACCCGGAGGCTGTGGTACTTCCATGGTGCCACAGTCGATAACCGCACACATCTGCTGAAAATGTGGCAACGAGAGTGTTAAGGCAGATACTACAAAGTGGCCCTAAGAAAAATCCACAGCTGTTGGCTCAGAGCTCTGTGTGGTGAGGTGCAAGGCAGGAGGACAAAGGAAGTGCAGTGTGAGAAGACCGATAAAGGACAGAGAGAAGGGGTACTGGTTACATGTCATCCCACCACCCTGGGTCCCTGCCTCCGAGAACACAGTACTCAGCGGGCTGTTGCACAGTAACTGTGAGTAAACATCTGAGGACTGCAACCCACTGTGTCTGTGAACTTCCTTGATACGTTGTGAGGAACTGTCGTGCAGCGGCGGCCATCTATAGCAGCAACCTGCAGGTGGGGTCACGTAAAATAGTTATCAGCAGGTCCGGTCATCCTTACCCTAATGAAACCTCTTAGCCTCATGACCTCCCCTAAAGACGAGAGCCACCCTCACCAA
Source organism: Allobates femoralis (assembly GCA_033576535.1). Taxonomy (NCBI): domain Eukaryota; kingdom Metazoa; phylum Chordata; class Amphibia; order Anura; family Aromobatidae; genus Allobates; species Allobates femoralis. The sequence continues at coordinate 208,993,576 of JARQOC010000007.1, read as the reverse complement.
TCTTTTAGTGACACCACCAGGGTCATGGAATCGAGTCTCGATCCTCGTGACTCCCGTGTAGCCTCAAAGCCCAGTTCCGAGTATCCTAAGGCCCTGGAGGGGTGTGTCAGTATAACATGGGTCCAGGTGCAATGCAAGATTTTCTCACATTGCACTTGGCCGATTTAGGGCGCCTTCTCACTGGCATATAGCCATAATTCGCACGTGGATCGCATTGTAATGCACGTACTGGATGGAAATACATGAAGCTGTCATGCTCAGGTGAGAAGAGCTACGGCAAGTGCGTACAATAAAATGCGTTCTTCTTGTGAGTCATATGCTGGCTATATGCTAGTGAAAGCGCGCCCTTATATGCTTGTATGCAAGAGCTCTTAAACTCAGATTACCTTCACAAATGGGCGGCTGGGGGTCCCATCCAAAGGAATAGCACTGGATTAATTCTGATCCTTTAACAGAGTAATTTTCTTTACAGTAGAACTGCACCACATCTCCTTCTGCGTATGTTGGTTTTACTGGGGAGAATCCACCATTTTCCACAGCTTCCAGCCTCCCACATGACATTTCTATGGAAAAACGCATCATGGTTTGATTAAATTCTTCAAATAGAATATACAATTCTGTTAATTGCCTGGTCTGTGAAAAACATATACTGTACATCCGTGTGTAGTCCATGTGCTGTACGTTTAGTTTTGCAAAGTATAAAAGATTTGTAACTTCATTCTTTTTCCATACAGGGAAAATATGGATGTCACACAGATGACACACTGATGATACTCTGATGTTACTCTGTTGATACTCTGATGGTGTGGCACCCCTGCAGAGGATTGCCACAGGACCCACCGGTGCAAGGAGGGAGTTACACCTTGGTACACACAGCACACAACACCTTCCACCCCAGACCTGAAGGTGGAGCTCTACTGGCTGCCTTAAGCCAGATCCCCTATAAAAGATCCAGGCCTGAGGGGTGGGGTCAGATAGTTGAAGGTAGTTCCAGTTAGTTCCAGTCAGAGGAGAGAGCAGGAATGAGGAGCTGATTGCTGGGAACGATCCAGGCCCAGGACCAGGGAAAACTGACACAGCTGTTCTGCACCCTTGGGAGAGGGTCAGAGGCCAGTGGAGAAATAGGAGAATTAAAGGAGGGAACAAACCTGGTTTCCCTGTAGCTCACCCGGACACCGGAGTCCATCACTGCAAGGCATTCAGTGCAGCAGTAAAAGTCCGGAAGGACCAGGAGGACCAAATCTCCCTGAGGTAACAGACTAAGAGACACTGGAAATTGACCAAACACAGGACCAGGGGCCAAGGGAAGAATAGGGACCCGCAGAAGGACCTCATTGTCAGTGATAGAGTAAAGCCCTGAGAGGAGAAGGAGCAGTGAGTTCAGTAGCAGGCAGGACTTACCCCAAACCACCGTACACAGTGACAGAGGAGGCCTCACAACTCTCCAAGGTGAAAGTCCCAAATTGCACCGAGGACCTGGTTACTTCCCTGGACTGTACCTGTTACCAGTCATCAGTAAAAGGTACCGGAACAAAGACTACTGTGTGTATGTGTGCATGCTTCACCGCCGCTACCCACAGCGTTTACCGCAGAGACGCTACTACGACCCCCTCATCTATCCCCGCTGCCCTGAGGTAAATCACCACCTGTAGCTGTACTACACTGAGCTGCACCTCCATCACCTCAGCGGCCGTCCGCAGCGCTGGTATACCTGTTACCAGGTACCACAGGTGGCATCACGTAACCTATCCCCTTCACCACCATCATTCCTCCAACCAACCCCGCCATTGAGGGTCCAGGGCACGGGACCGAGGACCGACCAGCCATGATCCCCATCCAAGTCGCCATCAGCCCCAGTATCCGAGTACCCCCTACCCTGTCGACCTCCTCAATCGCACATTGATAGTTGCACACTAATGACACACTGATGAGGACACACATATAGCAGATGTGTGTGAGATAGAGAGATTCTCTCTCTATAGTGAAAGGACAACTTATTTCACGTTTGACAACAATGCATTTTTATATGGAAAAACACAGCAAATCCATATCAAAAGCGCACTGTGTGCACAGATCTTCATTTTTAAGTGTTTTCTTCCTGATTTAATTGAAGTACATTAGTGGAAAAAACTCTGCAAAAACGCACCTAGAATTGACATGCTGCTGATTTATTCTGCGACCAAATCTGCAAACTAGAATTCTTATTGACTTTGACAATATTACGCCAAAAAACAGATCAAAAACACATTAAAGGGAACCTGTCACCATGAGTATGCAAACTAATCTGCAGCTATCATGTAATAGAACAGGGGAAACTGAGTAGATTGATATATAGTTTTGTTCGAAAAGATTCAGTGTAACCTGTGATTTCACCATTTAATCCTCTGCTCTTTCTGGGATTTTGACTCCAGTGGGCAGTCCTGTAAGTGACTGGCAGCTGTGTTTATATAAGTGTCCATACAAATATAGCTGTCAATCACTGATAGCACCGCCCGCTGGACTGAAAATCCCAGTAAGAGCAGAAGATTAAATGATAAAATCACAGGGTATACTGAATCTTCTCTGACAAAATTATATATCAATATTCTCTACTCCTCCTGTTCTATTATGATGGCTGCAGATTAGATTGCATGTATATGGTGACAGGTTCCCTTTAAAAATACACTGTGTACACATGGCCTAAAGACCCCCTTATTGTCATGGAATGGTTTATTAAGTTAGTTATCTTTTTCTAGAGTGCTTAAAAAAACAGGGAGGCCAAAATAAATGAACAGCGCTCCATAGGGTAAAAATGTACAGATAAGTGAGTGCATTACAGCAACAAAAGTGCAGACTAATCTTACTACATTGAACCACAATGCTTTAATGAGAATCCAACTTCAAGAATTAACCCTGGAGGTGTTAGGAACTTTATCAATCTCCTTACTGTTGTCTGCATTATCCCCAAGCTCCAAATATGCATGTTTAAAGATTTAATCAGCTCCTTCTCTTTCCTTGTCTGTAGGGAGCGGTCTACTCTGGGAGTGCTGTCAATCAATGCTTCTGCCTGATGGGAGCATACCCACAGTAATATGACCGATATCCCATCATGAGCACAGAGGCAGAGTAGAAGCTGTACCCTTTCTCCTCCTTCCTTCACTCATCGGGATGTCGGTCACATTACTGTGGGTATGTTCCCATTGGGCAGAAGCGTTGGTTGACAGTAGTCCCTGACTAGACCACTCCATACAGGCAAGGAGTATATTACCTTTTTTTTTACACTGCTTTTAGGACTAACAGGCAGCTTGTTGATAACTATCGGCCTGTTGATCTCCAGCGGCACAGAAAACTCATAGATCGCTCCTGCGGGTGATTTAGTGTGCAGCATCTTTTTCGCTCTGCTCTGATAACTGGGGCGTAACTGTTCACATTATGCTGCTAGACTCTCAGCTGCCTAACTACGTTAAACTGGCTGTCAACCAGCGTGACCACAGCAGTCACGCCCCATCAAAAAAGCAGCCCAGAAGACATAGAGCAGCTCTGTGGATGTGGAGCAAATGAATGAGGAGCAGGCAAAGCACTCTTTGGGCAGTCACCCGGTACAACAAGCAGGCAGTTGCCACTGTTTTTAGGCATATTGTAAACAAAAAGTCCCAGACAACCCCTTTAATAATATTTTTTATATTTGTAACTCCACCATATTCCTAAACTCATTCCATTTCAGATAGAACATGTACAAACATCAGCTGATACACTGACAATCCAATTAACAATTCAACCTATGAGTCTATATCTTGAAGCAAAATTATTGAAAACCTCTAATTGCAAGCAAATAATGTTTGTGTGGAGTTTACACTTTTATTATATTATGCCGAATATATGTAAATAGTGATAGTAAGACTTACTGATGCAGCTTGGGGTAGAAGACCAGCCTCTGGGGAGACACTCTACCCAGTCTGCATTGGTCCCATCAGGCGTGTAATATCCCTCATTACACTGGTATTGTACAGTCTCTACAACACGAAATGTTCTCCTTGTTGTTGCGTAATATCCATTACTAAGAGGAGGAGTCTCACAATTGTCTGTTACAAAACAATGAAAGCAGTGAAAATCAAATTAATTGTTTTTATCGATTCATAATGCACATATATAGATACAGTTATGGACAAAAGTGTTGTCTCCCTTGAAGTTGTTCCAGAAAATGAAGTATTTCTCCCAGAAAATTATTGCAATTACTCATGTTTTGTTACTCATGTTTATTTCCTCTGTGTGTATTGGAACAACGCACAAAAAAACTAAGAGAAAAAGGCAAAATGGACATAGGTTCGCACAAAACTTCAAAAATGGAAAATTGTTTGCCCTTCAGCATAATTTGGGTTGCAAACACTTTGGAATAAATAAATAGAATCGATCACTTCATAGATCTATCAATAAGCTTCTTAGGCCGGTTTCACATCATGGCAAGATCAGGTCCATGGCTGACTGGTGTAAACCTGACAGCGTCGGACCCGATTTTGCACTAATGCAGCCCTATGGGGCTGGATGGAGCCTGATGGCAGCTATGTGCCATCCGGTTTCCATCTGTCCGGGAGGATCCAGGAGAATTCTGATTTTTCTCCCAGACACAAAAACGTTGCTTGCAGCATTTTTGTGTCCGGGAGAAAAATTGGACAAAATCAGATCCTCCCGGATCCTCCCGGATCCAGTGCGATTGGATCCGGGAGCTGGATGCCGGGTGCTGGAGTTTAGCAGTGAGCGCTGCTAAACTTCAGCACCACGAGCTGTCCCCTGCAGAGATTTCAGGACTGTGGCTAGCTCCCCTCTAGCTGCAATCTTGAAATTTCAGCAGCTGTGGCTGCGATATAAGGAATCCGGCTGCAAACAGGACCGGAGGGCATATTTTCCCTCCGGTTCTGTTGCAAAATTGGGTCCTGATCTTGCCGTGATGTGAAACCGGCCTTAAACCTCTCACCTGGAATTTTGGAATCTTCTTTTGCACAATGCTTTAGGTGTCTCATATTTGAAGGCACCTTCTCCCAACAGCAATTTTAAGATCTCTTCACAAGTGTTCAATAGGATTAAGATTCAGACTCATTACTAACCACTTTAGCTTTTTGTTTCCATCCTTTTTGGGTGTTTCTTAAAGAATGGGGTCATTGTCCTGCTGGAAGACATGACCTACAGTGTAAACTCAACTTTCTGACACTGGTCACTATAATGCAACCCAAAATCATTTGGTAATCTTCAGAAATCATGATGGCTTGCACACAATCAAGTTACCCAGTGCAAGAGGCAGCAAAACTACCCCAAAATATCTTTGACCATCCACCATATTTGACTGTAGGTACTGTGTTCTTTTCCTTTAAAGCCTCATTCTGTTTTTGGTAAACAGTAGAATGATGTGCTTTACCAAAAATCTCTGTCTTCATCTCATTTGTCCACAAGATGCTTTCCCAGAAGGATTTTGGCTTACTCACATACATTTTGGCAAACTGCAATCTAGCTTTTGTAGGTGTCTGTGTCAGCTGTAGGGTCCTCCGGGATCTCCTGCCATAGTGTTTCATTTCATTGAAACATGGCCAAATAGTTTGTGCTGATAATAATGAACCCTGAGCCTCAGGACAATTTGAATTTTATCTGGAGGTTGATTGGGGCTGCTTATCCACCATCCGGTCTATCCTGCATTGCAACCTTTCATCAATATTTCTCTGCCTCCCACATCCAAGGATATTAGCTACAGTGGCATGAGTTCTAAACCTCTTAATTATGTTGCATGTAGTCGACAAAGGAACATCAAGATCTCAGGAGATGGATGTGGCACCCTGGCACCTTGTTGGGCACCACAGAACCCTTGTTACGCAAATGGAGTGAAAACAGCAAAGCAACACTCACAAACAAACAAAACACCTAACAACACCTTAGAACACACCTGTTTCACCCCAAGCCTCTAGGGGGAGCTCCACTGGTCACTTTGAGCCAGTTCCCCCTATAAATAGGGTCTTGGAAGGAGAAACACCAGAGTGTACAGACGCTAAAAGAGCTGCAGGACGTGTGCAACCACCGGTTCTGGAGCTATACTAGGCCCAAACCAGCACACATAGCAAGTGAGAGACCCTTGTAATTGGGGTCATAGGGAAGGAGAAAGCACCTCTCAGGGACATAGCAGTTACCTTAACTCCCCCTCACCAACCGGTTACTGGAACTGAGCTGTGAGAGCTACCACGCAACCACAGAGAACCAGCACACCTCACAGGAGTTTAGCCCCCTGTTCACCTGATGCACCTACCGACGAGAGCCCAGGGAAGAGGATAGAATTGTCACCATCCCTTTAACAGAGCCCTCAGTGCAGTTACCCAGGTGAATCGCGTCCCACTGGACGTACAACCCGGTCCGGCAGGATTCCACATCCACCCGACCTCACCAGAAAGACAGAGAAAGGAAGCCTAAACACTGCTTGCTGCGAAACTCCAGGAGCGCTAACCTCATCACTCGGTCCGAGTGTACCTGCTTTCCACCTGTAAAGGTACCCAAAAGACTTTGACGTGTCTGCGTTTGATTCCTGAACCTTACAGCAGTATTACTAAGCTGCCTCACAACATCTTGTGCAGCTTCTGGCCCCGGGGACTCCCGCTCGTCCTGTGGGGAGCGTCCCATCTTGCTGCATTCCATCCCCCGGAGGCCCAGGCAGCGCCGGTGGAATCACCGGAACACCCGCAGGTGGCGTCACGACAAGAATTAACCCATTATCCGTTCAGCCATTCCCTATTGATCTGGACCACCGGGCCCCACAGCCGCAGGTGCGGTTCCGTGACAAGGAGAGGAAAGATGCCTGCGACGTGCAGAACCCGGCTACGGTGAGTCAGAATTTGGCGTCACGAACAGGATACGAGCAGGCCCGTCCCTTAACGGTATTGTGTGCTATTTTAATGACTGTAAATATCGAATTGTATATTTGAACCGCCATTGCTGCGCGAAAGGCGGGAAAAGAAGGAGCATTACTGTGCAAAGGGCGCAAAGATAGGCCCCGCCCCATGCTTAGACGACTTCCCCTGAACGCAGCACGAACCGGAAACTCCCGTGGTGCCTCACTCCTCACCGCGAGGCCAACACTTCCGTTTGACACCGAAAGGACTGGCCACGCTTAACTAAGGGGGAGCGAGGATTAGTAGCCCGGGCCCCAACAACGCGGTAACCCTGCAACAACAGCAACACGTATGCCGCAACAACCCGCTCCGATTATGCCTATGTCTCTGCCATACGTTCCGAATGCGGCCTGGTTACCAAAGTACAGCGGTGCACCTGGTACCTTGGAGACGTTCCAAAGGAAGATATGCCAAGTGCTGGACAAGTACACTATGACCGGTAAGCAGAGGGCTTCAGTTATAATGGGACAGTTAACAGGCGCAGCCGAGCTGCAGAGCCGAAACTGGTCTATAGAAGCTCAGGAGTCTGTGGAGCAGATATTCGCTAAATTAACCGGGGTTTTTGAACATCATACTGAGGCTGAACTAAGACTGTCATTCTACCACTGTAACCAAGGGGCACAGGAAAGTGTCCTGGATTATTCACTGCGCTTACAAGAGGCACTGAGACTGTTAAAACAAGTCGATCCTGATAGTGTTAGAGACGAAAACAAAGTGTTAATTGGACAGTTTGTTGTGGGACTTAAACTATAGTATCTCTTACTTAAAGTGCACTTCTAAAATATAACTTCTAATGAATATTTGTTAAAATAACAAACAGTGTTTTCACACCCAGTGTCTATAAAACACACACATCAAACAGGGGTGGGATGTATCCCTAGTCAGGCCCTGTTTTCTTATACTGCCTAGCAACGGAGTTTTAACACCTAAATTATATGGTGTCGCCGTACCACGACGGCTGTCCCTATATTGCGTCACCTATATACAGGACACAGCCAAAACATTCATCCATGCTAGAGTAAGGTGCTATCTGATGACATGGGTCAAATCCCAATGTCCCTTCAAACCCTTGCTATCAATGGGATTAATACTTTAGTGGGGTGATATGGTATTTTTCTTGTATTAGATAGTCCTCTTATCAGTCATAAGGTTATTAGGCAGTGTATCATCCAGCCCGGTCACCATAAGGGCCCCCTGTAGTAAAGTGTAATAACAGGGGTACAAGATGTATCTGTAAAGGACTATGACGAGTGGACCGGCTACTCAATGGGCCACAACCCCTTCCACCCTCATACCATAAATATCTCCAACCACTAATAATAATCCCCCTATGTGAAGCAGGGATAACAATGATCATTGAGGGATTGTTTATCACCTCACAACACCATGGGAAATGTCGACAGTATATACTAGTTGATACAACTTATCTTATTGCACGCTGTCCCAAAAACACTCGACGCGTTTCCACCCACTCAATGGATCGTGGGTTTCATCAGGAGTGACAGTATGACACGGATACCAGAGAGACCTCCTTCTGTCCTCTGTGTGCGCTGGCAGGGGCATACAATCAAGCCTCCTGTCCACTTGATAATGGCGCCACCCATTGAGTAGCCGGTCCACTCGTCATAGTCCTTTACAGATACATCTTGTACCCCTGTTATTACACTTTACTACAGGGGGCCCTTATGGTGACCGGGCTGGATGATACACTGCCTAATAACCTTATGACTGATAAGAGGACTATCTAATACAAGAAAAATACCATATCACCCCACTAAAGTATTAATCCCATTGATAGCAAGGGTTTGAAGGGACATTGGGATTTGACCCATGTCATCAGATAGCATGGATGAATGTTTTGGCTGTGTCCTGTATATCGGTGACGCAATATAGGGACAGCCGTCGTGGTACGGGGACACCATATAATTTAGGTGTTAAAACTCCGTTGCTAGGCAGTATAAGAAAACAGGGCCTGACTAGGGATACATCCCACCCCTGTTTGATGTGTGTGTTTTATAGACACTGGGTGTGAAAACACTGTTTGTTATTTTAACAAATATTCATTAAAAGTTATATTTTAGAAGTGCACTTTAAGTAAGAGATACCATTTAAACGGGAGTCACAATTATCATATAAGTTAAAGATAAATAAATTGGGACTTAAACTACCTGAAGATAGAAAGCATGCAAGCTGGTGGTCCCTGCAGAATCCTGGCGCAGAGTTTGACACTTTGAGAGACTTAACAGTGCGGGGACAGCGACTCTCTGCAGCGCCCGACCCAGCCTCACAGCAGCAGTATACCAACACCCCTTCCGTGCCGGCAGCAGCATCTCTAATCCCTGCGGTCCAGGCTAGCGAACAGACTATAACACCCGACCGGTTTGAGCAACTGTGTGCTAATGTAGAGCAGCTGATGAAAGACATAGCCAAGCTCCAAGCTGGGAGAAGACCTAAGACAGAAGCAAGGTCATTGGACAAGATTCAGCTCGCTGACAGCCCCGACGACGTCCCGTGGATGAAGAGGAAGACACCGCCGCCGCGAGGAAAACCTACAGATCGCCGTAGCCCTGACAGACGCCGTGTTAGTCAGCAGAGCGACAAAGAAGGATGCACCCAGCAATCCCGTCCTTTAAACGAGCAACCCCTGGGCGAGAAGGGCCAACCCCAGGAGTAGACTATCCAGGCCCGACCAACTGGGAATACAAGTACGTAGGAGACTTTCCGTACTTACCGATCGTCATCGATGGCATCGCTACCTCCGCCTTGATAGACACTGGATCCCAGGTGACAACCATCCTGTATATCCTTTACAAGCGGTTCTGGCCAGATGTAGAGCTAGAACCCCCACACCCTGATCTGAACATTGAAGCCACTAATGGTATAATAATTCCGGTAGAGGGGCAATGGAAAGCTACAGTAAAGGTGGGAAGGGTGCAGCTGAAGAACCAGGGTATCATAGTGGTTCAGGATTAGCCAAATGAAAGGGATCCACATGTAATACTGGGTACTAATGTCATGGTCAAATGTATCGATGAAGTGTTGTTTTTACTCCAACAGAGTGTTCATGCTGGTAGACCAAGAGAAAAGAGAGCTATCCAAAAACAGATCCGAGCTTTGGTTTATCAACAACAGGTAACATTGTCAAATGGTGAAATTAGCAGGGAACGGGTCACAGATCCCATTCCAATTGTGGTACCACCACAGAAGTGAAATGATGATCTGGTGTCGAGCAGCCATAGGCCTCAGAGGGCAGGACTACCAAGCTGTAGTAGAACCTGTAATGTCCGATAGTAGTCCTACGCTCCTGACAGCCAGAGGGTTGGTCGATGTGAGAAAAGGGAGAGTCCCCGTACGCATATTAAATTATGGTGATGACGAAGTCAAACTGCCAAGATATGCAACTGTCGCAAAATTGTACCAGGTTGAAAATAACGCTGTAATTGATGTAAAATCCTCTTCCCAAACTGTAACTGACGAACCCCCTCACTCCAAAGATCAGTTAGAGGAATGGTGTCAAGAGCTCAGTGTAGGAACTGACAATACACCTACTCACCAGAAAAATGGAGTATACCGGGTAGTTCGGGAGTATGAGCAAGTGTTCAGCAAACACCCACTCGACTTTGGGAGGATTAAAGGGGTACCACACCATATCCCCACAGGCAGCCATGCACCTATCAAAGAAAGGTACAGGCCTATACCACCCACACACTACCAAAAAGCAAAAGAGATGCTTCAGGACATGAAAAATGCAGGAGTCTTTAGGGATAGCTGTAGTCCCTGGTCAGCACCACTAGTCCTGGTTAAGAAGAAAGATGGTAGTATGAGGATGTGCGTAGACTACAGACAAATCAATAAAGTCACACACTATGATGCTTACCCGTTGCCCCGCATAGAAGAGTCACTAGCTGCACTCAAATCTGCCAACTACTTCTCCACATTAGATCTTACTAGTGGGTACTGGCAGGTTGCCGTTGCAGAGGAGGATCGTGAGAAGACGGCCTTCACAACACCTATGGGACTATGCGAGTTCAACAGTATGCCATTCGGGTTGTGCAATGCCCCAGGAACATTTCAGAGACTAATGGAGTGTTGTTTGGGCCACAAGAACTTTGAAACTGTCCTGTTATACCTTGATGATGTCATTGTATACTCTCAGACCTATGAAGACCACCTGCAACACCTGAGTGAAGTGTTTGAGTCACTGTCCAAGTACGGGATGAAGCTGAAACCGTCCAAGTGCCACCTGCTGAAACCAAAGGTCCAATACCTAGGACATGTGGTTAGTGCCGAAGGCGTAGCACCTGACCCAGATAAAGTAACCGTCATCAAAGACTGGCCAGCACGAACCACTCACAAAGAGGTACGTCAATTTCTAGGACTGGTCGGGTACTACCGACGATTCATCAAAGGCTTTACCAAGATAGCAGCACCCATGCAAGATCTCTTAGTAGGTCAATCCAAAAACGGCAATATTAGGGGACCCCCGTTCCACTGGGGACCAGAACAGGAACAATCCTTCCAGAAGCTAAAAGATGCTTTAACAGGAGAGGAGATCCTTACCTACCCTGATTACAATCTCCCGTTTTTACTGTACACTGATGCAAGTAATGAAGGCTTAGGAGCAGTCCTATCTCATCGTCAACTAGGGAAGGAAAAGGTGATCGCCTACGCCAGCAGAAAGCTCCATCCCACGGAAAGGAACCCGGAGAACTACAGCTCGTTCAAACTTGAGTTCCTGGCCCTGGTCTGGGCAATCACAGAGCATTTCAAGCATTACCTGGCATCCGCCCCGTTCACAGCTTTCACTGACAAAGCTGGGAGCCCTAGAACAGCGTTGGGTAGCAAGACTCTCAAACTATGATTTCACTGTAAAGTACCGGGCAGGTGACAAGAACGGCAATGCTGATGCCCTGTCCAGAATGCCTAACCTTCCTGAAGAGGGAGAAGACATAGATGACCTGGAAGAGATTGAACTACCTGCTTTCCACCATACGAGTACAGCAACGTGTCATCAGGCGAACCAGAGACGTGTAGAGAGGACCGTGAACCCTTTACCTCACCATGACTGGAAGGAGGTTCAAGCTAATGATCCAGATGTCAGTTTGGTAAGAGAGCTGATAACTCAAGAACACGCCAGCATGGACTCCGATGCCTCACAAAATGCTAAACGCCTATGGAAAGAGAAGGGGAGGTTGTTTGTCTACCAAGGTAAACTATGCAGAAGGTATCTGAATCCCAGAACACATGAACTAATCTGGCAGATTGTAGTTCCTAAAACTGAAGTCCAAATGATCCTTGAAGCATACCATGATGATGCAGGACACTTTGGATGGAAGAAGCTAGAGAGACTGCTGAAGGATCGGTTCTACTGGGTCGGTATGCGAGATTCAATTGACAAGTGGTGTAAAAACTGTGGACCATGTCACCTTCGAAGGAAAGACGATCTAACTCAGAAAGCTCCGTTGCTACCACAAAACCCCTTGAAATAGTTGCTCTCGACCACGTGAAGCTAATCCCAAGTCATATTGGGTACACTAACGCTCTCACCATTGTTGACCACTATTCAAGGTTCCTGGTAGTAGTCCTAGTTAGGCTGGCTTCTGACTTGCAGATGCATCTGCAGCGTTTTGCAGATGCATCTGCAAGCATCTGCATGCAGACCGCGGCCCCTATGTTTATAATGGAGCGCACGGCGGTCTGCAGATGCTTGCAGACCGCCGTGCGCTCTCATTGCCCGCCATTAGTGATCTGTGCGCACGCGGATGCCTGCGCACAAATCACACACTCCCGCCCGCACCATGGACGCGAGATGTTGCGTCCCTGGTGCGGGCGGGAGTGTGTGATTTGTGCGCAGGCATTCGCGTGCGCACAGATCACTAATGGCGGGCAATGAGAGCGCACGGCGGTCTGCAAGCATCTGCAGACCGCCGTGCGCTCCATTATAAACATAGGGGCCGCGGTCTGCATGCAGATGCTTGCAAATGCATCTGCAAAACGCTGCAGATGCATCTACAAGTCTGAAGGCAGCCTAAAAGACTTAACTGCAGAGGTAGCAGCCAAAGCATTCCAGAGTTACTTCTGTCGCCCGCATGGATATCCAGACCAAGTCTTGACTGTCCAAGGGCCAGCCTTCGAATCAGCTCTGTTTCAAGAATTCTTATGGCTATATGGGGGTAAAAAGATCAGGACCACACCTTATCATCCCCAAACCAACGGTTTATGTGAAAAAATGAACCATATTGTCATTGACATGCTCAAAACCTTACCAATTGAAGAGAGAAACCAATGGCCTGAAAAACTTCCAGACCTTGTGGATATCTACAACCACATACCTGTTAGTTCAACTAACTATACACCTGCTTACCTGATATGGGCAAGGCCAGGTAAATTACCTATTGACTTACAGATGGGAACCATCGAACCCATGCAAGATTCTTCTGATGAAGATTGGATCAGCCAACGCCAAGACCAGTACAAAAAGGTACAAGAAAGTGTTGAACGAAACCTGAACATCAGCAGAACCAAACAAGAAAAAGACTTTAACAAGCACGCCTCAGCAGAACCTCTAGCAACAGGTGAATTAGTGCTAAAAAGAAAGAGAAAAACAAATTAGATGACAATTGGGAATCTGAACCCTACACAATTATGCCATCGCAATATGACAATTCCAAAACTTGCGTTATTAGTAAAGATCAAGGAATTACCTTCACGACTGTCTCATGGGATCATTTGAAGAAATGTCCAACACAGTTAATCCCACAAGTAACCAGTTACCCTGCAGTAACTACAAGTGAAGAACCTAAAGAAAATCTCGTCCATACGGAAATTGGAGACTTACCAGCCGACTGGCGACAATGCAATGGTGCATTCATCATACCAGTTATGCATTTCTACTAGCCTGTGGAAAATCCACTAATACCAATTCCTAATCAACCAGTTCAACAAGAACAGGTTCAAGTGCAAGAGATGCAGCCTGTTATATTGGAACCTGAGATTCCTGTAATCGGTGAACCTGCTAGTCCCACAGTAAGAGAGAGAATTCCTACACAACTACCTACAGAGGATAGTCCAGTAGATAGATTACGTACTTACAATGGTATTACACGAAGCAGAAGTAGAGAAAGAACCAGTTTGTACACTACACCAACAGCTTTTGAAACACCCACACTACGCAAATCCACATGTAGTACATTAGGACAACCCCCAAGCAAATATGGAGAATGGGTTTAAAATGTAGTGGAACCATATTACCTGTTAGTAAATGTAAATAGTAACCGTGTTCAGAAACTGTAAAAAGTAGTGTACAGAAGGGTAGAGGAACTGGGCTCTGTCCCAGGTATACTAAGTTGGGGACAGAAAGTACCTGGTAGGGTGAAAAGGTTAGACCCGGCCTCCCAAGCAGAGACGCCTGTACGGAATATATAAAGTTTAAAACCTATACCCGTGTATGTGTTTAAGCCATCAGAGACTTTACTGCTGGACTTTACCTTTTTTTTTTCCTTTTTCATAAACTTTGGACAATTGTCACAGGACTTGTGTGACCAAAACTTTACCTTTTTCCAGCCTGCGGCAGATGGACTAGTGCCGTATGGACTGCTTTTCTTACTTTTTCCATTTTTCCCTTCCTTTTCAGTGATTTTTGTATTTTTCTTTAAGACTCTGTAAATACCTGTTATTAAATGCTATAAAATGTTTAGAGGTTAAGATGTAAAAGAAAAGCTTTTTGCTCAGTCCGGGAGAACTGAAGTTAACTAAGGGGGAATGTGGCACCCTGGCACCTTGTTGGGCACCACAGAACCCTTGTTACGCAAATGGAGTGGAAACAGCAAAGCAAACACTCACAAACAAACAAAACACCTAACAACACCTTAGAACACACCTGTTTCACCCCAAGCCTCTAGGGGGAGCTCCACTGGTCACTTTGAGCCAGTTCCCCCTATAAATAGGGTCCTGGAGGGAGAAACACCAGAGTGTACAGACGCTAAAAGAGCTGCAGGACGTGTGCAACCACCGGTTCTGGAGCTATACTAGGCCCAAACCAGCACACATAGCAAGTGAGAGACCCTTGTAATTGGGGTCATAGGGAAGGAGAAAGCACCTCTCAGGGACATAGAAGTTACCTTAACTCCCCCTCACCAACCGGTTACTGGAATCGAGCTGTGAGAGCTACCACGCCACCACAGAGAACCAGCACACCTCACAGGGAGTTTAGCCCCCTGTTCACCTGATGCACCTACCGACGAGAGCCCAGGGAAGAGGATAGAATTGTCACCATCCCTTTAACAGAGCCCTCAGTGCAGTTACCCAGGTGAATCGCGTCCCACTGGAAGTACAACCCGGTCCGGCAGGATTCCACATCTACCCGACCTCACCAGAAAGTCAGAGAAAGGAAGCCTAAACACTGCCTGCTGCGAAACTCCAGGAGCGCTAACCTCATCACCCGGTCCGAGTGTACCTGCTTTCCACCAGTAAAGGTACCCAAAAGACTTTGATTTGTCTGCGTTTGATTCCTGAACCTTACAGCAGTATTACTAAGGTGCCTCACAACATCTTGTGCAGCTTCTGGCCCCGGGGACTCCCGCTCGTCCTGTGGGGAGCGTCCCATCTTGCTGCATTCCATCCCCCGGAGGCCCAGGCAGCGCCGGTGGAATCACCGGAACACCCGCAGGTGGCGTCACGACAAGAATTAACCCATTATCCGTTCAGCCATTCCCTATTGATCTGGACCACCGGGCCCCACAGCTGCAGGCGCGGTTCCGTGACAAGGAGAGGAAAGACGCCTGCGACGTGCAGAGCCCGACTACGGTGAGTCATGGACTTGTAACCTTTCTATAATTTTGGTCCATCAGACAGTTCTCTTTTCCTCTTTCTGTTCTCCATACTTAGTGTGGCACGGACAGACATTGCAAAATTAAGGGTGGAAACACACTGGCGAGAAAAAAAAAACTGTGCGATTGACGTATCTGAGAGTCATACGAGTGTGGTCCGATTTTTGGTCTGTTTTGCATGCAACTGCTATGCGAGTGTCCGACATTTTCTCGGATCACATCCGAGTGCTGTCCATGTGTAACACGATTTTAACATGGCATTTCTCATGCTGTATAAAGTGAGAAACAAGTTGACAGAATAGAGTAATTGAATACAATACACAGATAGATAGATGCTATAACAGAAAAACGAAACAGCACAACTTCTTAGGTAGGGTGCAAACCCTTTCTACCACATTCCTTGGCAATAGTAGATAGCATACAAAATGAAAGGAAGCACTTCCTCCAGTTTCAAGTTATTTGGGTTTATTAGGTCCAAGGACTGCGACGTTTCGGCAGCCAGCCTTCCTCACTGCTGGAGGAAGGCTGGGTGCTGAAACATCGCAGTCCTTGGACCTAATAAACCCAAATAACTTGAGCAGTGTCATACAACCAATGGTGCTCACATATAAATAGCACCCATGCATATATGTTATAAAATTCATATACGTTATTCAATATTGTTACAAAAAGTGAACAGTGATATATAAGTGTCTTATATACCAAGAGTTCCAGCTCATTCATATATACAGAGCCGTTACACTTGATTATATCAATAAAAAACATGTGTCACTTATCTATAATTAGAGGCTCTCCATGCTGCTACTGTATCGACTGCACCATCACCGCCATGTTTTCGGTGTTGTTTATATTAAAACACGCATGCTCCACATGTAAAAAACCACTTCCTTATTCTCGGTGTCACGTGACTCGTTATACATCTCGCGCATGCGCACTACTCAGCCGGAGTCTCGGGCGCCATGTTTCTCCACTCACTCATGCGCAATAGCGCTTTGAAGCAATACACTCAATGGTAATCAAGCGCATGTGTGGTAACATAGCGGGAATCTCGGGCGCCATCTTTAACCTCATATACCAGCGCTTTCCACTCTATACACCCAAAATTTACAGACACTGTTACTCAGTGCTATAAGGGGTCATACAACTTATTCAGGAGGCTCCAATAACTCATTAATGTTATCATATAAAGAAATCTAAAAGCATTATAGGACATATTATAAGAGGATTCCAAAGTCACCGTGTGGCACCCCTGCAGGGGATTGCCACAGGTTACACTGGTGCAAGGAAGGACTGACACCTTGGTTTGCTCAGCACACACCACCTACCACTCCAGACCTGAAGGGGGAGCTCTACTGGCTGCATTAAGTCAGTTCCCCTTTAAGAAGATTCAGGCTGAGAGGAGGAGACAGTTAGTCCCAGGAGACAATTAGGCAGTTAGCTCATGTGAGGAGAGGAGAAAGGAGGAGGCAGAGCTGCTGGTCTCTGGTGAGAGATTTAGGCCAGGACCAAGGGACGATTGTCGGCTGTTCATACCCCAAGGAAGGGGCCGGAGGCAAGTAGAGGAGATACGGAACAAGGACAGGGGACTGAAGATATACCCCTTTAGCACAACCGGACACTGGAGTCCAATGCTGCGGGCCTGCAGAGCCGCAGTAGAAAGCCCAGCAAACTCAGGGGGAGTTTAACCCTGAGGATAGAGAAAAAGAGACATTAAACTAACCAAACATAGGACCAGGGGCCACAGGAGGAACCGGGACCCCGCAGAAGGACCTCATTGTACGTTTAAGATAATAAAGAAGTGGAGGGTTCAGGCTCAGGCAGGACTCATCTCTCAAGGCAGAGCACAGAGATAAAGGAGGCCTCATAGCCTTCCAAGGTGTTAGTCCTAAATTGCACCAGGGACCTGGTTAGTACTCTGGTTGAATCAAATGGCTGGTGGGCTAAATACAGTTAAGTGTGCTGAATAATCAGACACACACATGAACAGAATCCTAGAGTGAAGGAACCCACTCCTTGTGATGTGTCATTCTGTTCAAGTGACAGTTTTCCCCTAATCACACTCAATAATCCCATAAATGCATTATGAATAATAATAATAATAATAATAATAAAACTTTATTTGTATAGCGCCAACATATTCCGCAGCGCTTTACAGTACAACGGTACATATAAGAAAAATATACGGTACAGACACGTAATGCAGAACAGTAGTTACATACAAGAAACATAGAATCAACTTAGGAAATACAATAAAAAAGGCAGAAAATGAAGGTGACCCTGCTCGAAGGAGCTTACAATCTAAGATGGGATGGGAACACAAAGTACAGGGGCTTATAACAATGAATATCTTACGTCTAAGTGACTACTGTTAGGGAGAAGGATAGGCCGCCCTGAAGAGGTGTGTTTTTAGGGAGCGTCTGAAGCTATGCAAGTTGTGGATGGTCCTAATTTCTCGGGGTAGAGCATTCCAGAGTTTTGGTGCAGCTCGAGAGAAGTCTTGAAGTCGGGAATGGGAGGTTCGGATTAATGCCGATGTTAGTCTGAGGTCATGTTCAGAGCGAAGGGGACGGGTGGGGTGGTAGACAGAGATGAGGGTGGAGAGGTAAGGAGGTGCCGCACAGCTCTATATGTTCACCAAAGGTAACAAACAACCATCAATAAATTTATATGTTCCTCCTTTATTTATTAGAATACAAAATGAGTCACAATTCACCAATAAAACTGTGGCTATCACATACGGCATGCTAACTATAAATATAATGGTGCATATATCTCTTCGCAGCGCCGGCAAGCAGGGAGTTAACTCTGCTGTCACTGCTGCGGTGCATAAAGCAGCATCAACAATGGGCCCTCACCCCGCTGGGAATACCAGCCCTCAGCTGCCTAGTTTTACCTTGGCTGGCAATGAAAAATAGGGCGAAGCCAACGCATTTTGTTTGCCAGCCAAGGGAAAATTAGGCAACTGAGGGTGGCAGCTCACAGCTGTCTGCTTTCATCAGGCTAGGCTTAAAATTGCTGGGAAGCCCCACACATTTTTTTTTAAATATTTATTTAACACCCTATAACACCAGGTTGGTTGCCCTACACCAATGTGTAAGGCAACCAAGCAGAATCACTGTCCAGATTGAGGAAAAGCATTCTTACTACAACAGCCAATCACAGAAGCTCTCAAACAGTGTGAGCTTCTCTGATTGGCTGTTTGTCTGACAGTGCAGTGAATATGTAATTAGCTTAATGGACGGCCCCGGAAGAACCAGTGGGAGGCAGATGAACCTGATCTACCTATTCTATCCTACCTATCCTGTCTATTCTTTTTCCAGTGAGAAATACCATGTTAAAATCACTTTGCCTATGCTGTCCCTGTGTTGTTCCTGTGCTGTCCGTGAGTTTTGTCAGACCCATAGGCTTGCATTGCCGAGTCTCGTGCATGAATCGCATACTGTCACAGCATGTTGTGACTGATTTCTCGTCCGTGAAGCAGATGAGAAAAAAACGCTTGACACTCGCCAATGTGCTCTCAGACATTGAATAACATTGAAAAACTCGCATTGCAGTCATCCGACTTTCACGCCAGTGTGTCCGTACCCTGAGTCAAATTCTCCCCTTTTCATCTGGTTAATTTTTACATTGCACACATCTGTTACTTGCCACAGGTGAGTTTCAAAGAGCATCACATGCTTTAAACAAAGTTGCTTACCCACAATTTGGAAAGGTGCCACCAATTTTGGGGGTTTTGCATGAAATGATGTCCTATTGGTCTTTTTTCAGTTTTACCTTTTGTATTGTTCCAATACACACAAAGGAAATAAATGTGTATAACAAAACATCAAATTGCAATAATTGTTTGGGAGAAACACTTCATTTTCTGAAACAATTTCAAGGGTGTCAACACTTTAGGCTATGAGTGTATGTAAAGACTTCTCCATCAGTTTGTTATTTTATTGGAGAACATCCACTGGCTTGGTGGAGGTCTGATATCAATGCATGAAGTAAAAGAAACCTATGAAGGTAAATATGATTTCTGATAGTCAAGCAACATATTATAGAGCAGGAGCTGAGCAGATGAATTTACAGTTTTATGAGAGGAGTTTCACTATAACTACAATGACATTTATCTTCACTCCTGCTCTTTCTATGCTTAGGAGTCCAGTGTCAATACAAAAAAGGTGGGGGAACAAGAGGTGCAATAGTGCCCTATC
Source organism: Allobates femoralis (assembly GCA_033576535.1). Taxonomy (NCBI): domain Eukaryota; kingdom Metazoa; phylum Chordata; class Amphibia; order Anura; family Aromobatidae; genus Allobates; species Allobates femoralis. The sequence goes on along the minus strand of JARQOC010000007.1, from coordinate 208,973,647 downwards.
ACTAGTGACACTCAGATGTGAGTGGTGTAATGCAGTTACACTCACCTATTCCAGTTGTGAGACCCACAACTGGTTTAACAGCATATCACAGTATCAGCTGCTGCAGGACCTCCACCGACCACTCCAACGTGGAAGAACAGCCAGAAAATATGGGAAACAAGGTGTACCACGGTCCACGCAGCTGAGTCCACAAAATCACCTGGGATGCAAGATGTTGTAGCAGTATACTTCTTTATTCCTTCCTACGCGTTTCGGCGCCCTTCCTGGCACCTTCCTCAGGGATATTACATCAGCCATAGGAGCAGGGAATTTATAGCCCCTTACATTAGCAATTATGGGTGTGTTCTGTTTACATATGATGTCATCACTGGGGGAGGGGCCAACATTTTTTGGCGGACTTTCACACAAATAACATAATAAAACAAGAAAATAGTTAAAAAACTTGCTAAAATGTACATAAAAATCCTATCAATAGAATGATATAAAAACCTCCATGAAAATTGCAGCGGAAACGTTGCTAAAATATCCAGACTGTCAATGCAAAGAAAAAATTTTTTTAAAAAACAATTGTCACCCAACCTTCAGGGTAGCAGAACCCATGCATTTGCTGGTTTCATTGTTTTCTCTTGTGACTAATGTTGAGCACCACCGTCTCACTGATGTCAGTGCCTTAGGATCAATAGACTGCTTTTCATGAAACTATCCTGTTAAATATATGGTTCTATACTTGTTATAAAAGAATTGCATAGAAAAATTATCAAAATCGTAATGTTAACAAAAATGTTCTTATTTTTGTTTTGTAGGAGGGAATCAAGGAGCGATGTCGCTATTAAATAAACTTCATAAAATATAAAACACATTATTTCTAAAATTAACCTTATCTTTATTCTCATTTCTATTTCCATTTACTAATTATTTATTGTCAATAAAAAATGACCTAAAAAATCGCATTGGAGCTATAAAAAATGGCCTAAAAACTGTGTTCCTCATCATCCGTGTGTTTATGGTCACTATTTTATATATTGGTTGTGGTGGTATCCCCCATGAAACGTGTGTCTGTTGGTCCAGCAAACCTAGGTTCTAATACCCAGGAAGGACATAGGTCATTATGCAGGCACAAAAATATAGTACAAAGGACAAAAAAGAGAGAATATATATACTATCTTAAATTACCAGACAATAAAGAAAGTTCATTAGAACTTATGCCGGTGTTAGTATTCATATACCATCTTAAATTACCAGAAAAAAAGCAAGAAAATTCACATGGCTATTCATTAGATCTTATGTCGGTGTCAGTATTCAAAAAACACCAGTAGGTGGCGCTACAGACATTCATACAAAGGAGTGTGGATGCTGTTACTATGGGGAAGTTGATACCCGGACAACGTTTATAGAAGATGTTCTATCTAATTCCGTATAATAAATTATTGTGAATACATGCATATTTGAGTTTAAAAATTGTGCATTATAGATAAAGTGTCAACCTAAGTATATATTTAAACAAAATAGATATATTGTATAAAAATGATATTGAGAGATGAAGTACTAAGCATAAAAAATAAAAATACGGTGAAGCCTACATAGGTGTATAAGAAGAGGGTGCGGGTATTCCTCCTAGTGTGGATATACAGTATACAGTGGTTCTAACATGAGTTAAGTGTGACTTTCTCAGACAGTAAAAGATGTGACCAAGAACAAGGGGGGTGTAATAATTCATATCAGTTTGGTAATTATGTTAAGCCCTCTCGGTTTTAATGTGTCCAGTTTGAACATCCAATATTTTTCACGTTTTTTGAGCTGCTCAAACCTGTTGGGTGCATTCACGACTATATGATCGATTGGGGTTATCTTGATTGCTGTTGCATCTTTGTTATGATGTGTGTCATAATGGAATGATACTCCATGTGCTTTAAACCCATTCTTTATGTTTGAACAATGTTTATTTAGCCGCTCATGAAGTGGTCTGATTGTTCTGCCAACATATTGCATACCACATTTTCTATAAAATAGTGACCATAAACACACGGATGATGAGGAACACAGTTTTTAGGCCATTTTTTATAGCTCCAATGCGATTGTGTGATAGCATTTTTTAGGTAATTTTTATTGACAATAAATAATTAGTAAATGGAAATAGAAATGAGAATAAAGATAAGGGTTTTTTAGAAGCAGTTAATTTTAGAAATAATGTGTTTTATATTTTATGAAGTTTATTTAATAGCGGCATCGCTCCTTGATTCCCTCCTACAAAACAAAAATAAGAACATTTTTGTTAACATTACGATTTTGATAATTTTTCTATGCAATTCTTTTATAACAAGTATAGAACCATATATTTAACAGGATAGTTTCATGAAAAAGCAGTTTATTGCTCTTAAGGCACTGATATCAATGAGATGGTGGCGCTCAGCATTAGTCACAAGAGAAAACAATGAAACCAGCAAATGCATGGGTTCTGATATCCTGAAGGTTGGATGCCAATTATTTATGCATTGACAGTCTGGATATTTTAGCAACGTTTCCGCTGCAATTTTCATGGAGGTTTTTTATATCATTCTATTGGTAGGATTTTTATGTACATTTTAGCAAGTTTTTTGAACTATTTTCTTGTTTTATTATGTTATTTGTGTGAAATTCCGCCAAAAATGTTGGCCCCTCCCCCAGTGATGACATCATATGTAAATAGAACACACCCATAATTGCTAATGTAAGGGGCTATAAATTCCCTGCTCCTATGGCTGATGTAATATCCCTGAGGAAGGTGCCAGGAAGGGCGCCGAAACGCGTAGGAAGGAATAAAGAAGTATACTGCTACAACATCTTGCATCCCAGGTGATTTTGTGGACTCAGCAGCGCGGACCGTGGTACACCTTGCTTCCCATATTTTCTAGGAGTCCAGTGGGCGGTTCTACTCAACGGCTTAAAGTAGATAGGACCAGAAACTGGACTCCTAAGCATAGAAAGAGTTAACATTTTTGCTGATGGGGACTTTTTGCATGAATTTAATTTTTTTAACATGTTTTGCTTCTGATAGCCAGGACAGTTCTCACATTTTTGACAGGTACAAAATACAAATTGATCTTAAATCTCCATACCTTTTCTTCAAATAGACAACCAGCACATTGTATAAATGTCATTCAGCTCTTCCTGCAATTATGTCTCAAAGTGAATTTTTTTTTAACATAAACTTAGTGAAATTGATATCTGTGACTTAAAGTAAAACTAAAATGGAAAATTATGTCCACCACACCGCCTTGAAATAAAAGTTTACAATGTGCAGTGCCCAAACATGTTACTTAGGCCAAAGTCTACATCTTTTACGAATCACCAGAAGGGATAAACTATAATTCTGGTTTTAGAGGAATTTGATCTTAGGTTTGTGCCAAATAATGTAAGTACAGCATAATGTAGGGTCAGAGACCCTGATTCCAGCTGTGTGTCACTTACTGGGCTTCTTGCTTTCATAAAATCACTGTGTTATCCCTAGGTGATCACTAGTTAACCTGCTGCCATGTAGTCCTCCATACTCATTAGCTCTGTATAACTTCAACCCACCACTGATTGGCAGCTTTCTACCTATGCAAAGGCCTAGCAATCAGTGGTGTGGGTGGGGGTTATACAGAGCTGAAGATTAAGAGAGCTGATAGATCTGCAGAATATAAAACCATGATTTGATCAAAACTGAAGGAAGCAGTACAGTAAATGATACATAGCCAGAGTCAGGTTCTCTGCGCCTACATCATTCTGCACTCAAATGGGTAGCAAAAATCTGGGGACAGTTTATCTTTAACATAGGAAAATTCAAATCTGTCCTGTGTCTGCATGTTTATGCAACAAAAACTTTGTAATGTCTCTGCCCATGGGGTTTTTGCCTACCTCTGGATCAACAATGTTAGACGTTAAATTGAAATTGAGTCTATCTTCAACTTTAAAAAGTATGAAGGTATCACCATGTTTCTAAGACTGTGTTTTTTGGGACACATTGTACTTTATGTTGATAGTAATTTTTTTATAGTAAATTTTAATTAAATTGCTATATCATTATTAAAAAAAAAACCTGAAATGTACCAAAAATTTGGAAAAATGTTGACTTCTCTGCTGTTAAAAGAGATATTCATACCAATTACAAAAAAATAGTTATAGGGGTTGGCCACTACTTTACGTGTCACTTTCATGTGAACTAACTGCCATAGATAAGCATACCATTAATGCCCCTTTCACATCTGCGGTAAAGTGTAATTCCTGCCAGATCAGGCAGATGTCGCCACATCTGCTGGATCTGCCGCATAATGGCCGACTTGCGCCACCGATCCGGCAAACCCCACTTATTCTCTATGGGGCTTGCGATCGGATGTGGCAAGTGCGGTATTGCCGAATCCGGCAGATCTGGCACTTATATTATATATTATATTGCACTGGCAATACCGCACTAGACAGCAAGCCTCATATACAGTGCCTACAAGTAGTATTCAATCCTCTGCAGATTTAGCTGGTTGACACATGCGGAATTAACTTGGCATTGTGACATTTGGACTGTAGATCAGCCTGGAAGTGGGAAATGCACTGCAGCCAAAAAAATTTTTTAAATGTTTTTTTTTTTAAGCGTTAAAAGTTAATTCAGAGGGTCATTTATTATTCAACCCCTCAAACCACCTGCATTCTGTTTGGTCCCCCTAAAGTATTAAGAAGTAGTTCAGGCACAAAGAACAATGAGCTTCACATGTGTGGATTAATTATCTCTTTTGCCAGCCTTTTCTGACTATTTAAGACCCTCCCCAAACTTGTGAACAGCACTCATACATGGTCAACATGGGAAAGACAAAGGAGCATTCCAAGGCCATCAGAGACAAGATTGTGGAGGGTCACAAGGCTGGCAAGGGGTACAAAACCCTTTCCAAGGAGTTGGGCCTACCTGTCTCCACTGTTGGGAGCATCATCCGGAAGTGGAAGGCTTATGGAACTACTGTTAGCCTTCCACGGCCTGGACAGCCTTTGAAAGTTTCCTCCCGTGCCGAGGCCAGGCTTGTCCGAAGAGTCAAGGCTAACCCAAGGACAACAAGGAAGGAGCTCCGGGAAGATCTCATGGCAGTGGGGACATTGGTTTCAGTCAATACCATAAGTAACGTACTCCACCGCAATGGTCTCCGTTCCACACGAGCCCGTAAGGTACCTTTACTTTCAAAGCGTCATGTCAAGGCTCGTCTACAGTTTGCTCATGATCACTTGGAGGACTCTGAGACAGACTGGTTCAAGGTTCTATGGTCTGATGAGACCAAGATCGAGATCTTTGGTGCCAACCACACACGTGACGTTTGGAGACTGGATGGCACTGCATACGAGCCCAAGAATACCATCCCTACAGTCAAGCATGGTGGTGGCAGCATCATGCTGTGGGGCTGTTTCTCAGCCAAGGGGCCTGGCCATCTGGTCCGCCTCCATGGGAAGATGGATAGCGCGGCCTACCTGGAGATTTTGGCCAAGAATCTCCGCTCCTCCATCAAGGATCTTAAGATGGGTCGTAATTTCATCTTCCAACAAGACAACGACCCAAAGCACACAGCCAAGAAAACCAAGGCC
>JARQOC010000007.1:208811296-208960857 GCA_033576535.1 Allobates femoralis | reverse complement strand
GGGGGACCCTGTATACTGATATGGGGGGGGCTGCTGTATATACCTCTGGGGCTGTATATACCTCTGGGGCTGTATATACCTCTGGGGCTGTATATACCTCTGGCGCTGCTGTATACTACCTAAGGGCTGCTGTATACTACCACTGGGGCTGCTTTATATACCTCTGGGGCTGTATATACCTCTGGGGCTGTATATACCTCTGGGGCTCCTGTATACTACCTAAGGGCTGCTGTATACTACCTAAGGGCTGCTGTATACCACCACTGGGGCTTCTGTATACCACCACTGGGGCTTCTGTATACTACCACTGGGGCTGCTGTATACTACCACTGGGGCTGCTGCTGTATACACCACTGAGGCTGCTGCTGTATACTACCACTGGGGCTGCTGCTGTATACTACCACTGGGGCTGCTGTATATACCTCTGGGGCTGCTGTATACTACCACTGGGGCTGCTGCTGTATATACCACTGGGGCTGCTGCTGTATACTACCACTGGGGCCGCTGCTGTATACTACCACTGGGGCTGCTGTATATACCTCTGGGGCTGCTGTATACTACCACTGGGGCTGCTGCTGTATATACCACTGGGGAGGCTGCTGTATATCTTAAACAGAGGCAGTATTTCTAAAATATAACCTTTATTTTGTTTTAATTAAAACAGGGACCACCTCGGGTCCAACACAGTATAACCTTGTGAAGGGGGGGTGGAAGGGGGGTGGGTCGCCCTGTTCTTTCCCTATACTCCCCTACCTGGCAGCGGAGTTTTCACCCTAAAAAACCCCCTATGGTGTCCCCGCTCCACGGCGGCTATCCCTCCTGATCCCTTTCCTGTGACGGGAGGGGGGGGGGATTTTTTATGAATAATTCCCCATATACATATGCACTATATCCAAGGTAAAAAAGGAGGTTGTGAATTCCTCTGGTGTCCGGGTCTATCCCTTTAGACAAGTGGAAAAATTACCACTATAGGAATCACTTTTTCCTAAAATATGGGTAGGTTACCTATACTGCACAATACCGTAGGAGGAGAAAGGAAACAATATCTGAGTGTTGCCTTCCTGGGTAATCTTTCATTACAATGCTTAAAGGGGAAGCCTAAGCATATATACCCAATATAGGCAAGCTAACATCCTCCTCTCCTCCACAAGGTACCCAACCATACACAAATAACAGTGTTCCTTATCAATAGCCCGTAATAATCCAGCAGGTGCACACCAGATAACCACCAGATACAGGCACCACCCTCACAACAATGGATCAGTTGGACCATAGAACTAGGTAGGGGAATGGTTACCCCTTAACAAGACAAGATTTGTGGAAGTACTTATCTTATCATGAAGACCGGTCTTCATGATAAGATAAGTACTTCCACAAATCTTGATAAGGAACACTGTTATTTGTGTATGGTTGGGTACCTTGTGGAGGAGAGGAGGATGTTAGCTTGCCTATATTGGGTATATATGCTTAGGCTTCCCCTTTAAGCATTGTAATGAAAGATTACCCAGGAAGGCAACACTCAGATATTGTTTCCTTTCTCCTCCTACGGTATTGTGCAGTATAGGTAACCTACCCATATTTTAGGAAAAAGTGATTCCTATAGTGGTAATTTTTCCACTTGTCTAAAGGGATAGACCCGGACACCAGAGGAATTCACAACCTCCTTTTTTACCTTGGATATAGTGCATATGTATATGGGGAATTATTCATAAAAAATCCCCCCCCCCTCCCGTCACAGGAAAGGGATCAGGAGGGATAGCCGCCGTGGAGCGGGGACACCATAGGGGGTTTTTTAGGGTGAAAACTCCGCTGCCAGGTAGGGGAGTATAGGGAAAGAACAGGGCGACCCACCCCCCTTCCACCCCCCCTTCACAAGGTTATACTGTGTTGGACCCGAGGTGGTCCCTGTTTTAATTAAAACAAAATAAAGGTTATATTTTAGAAATACTGCCTCTGTTTAAGATAAACTAATTAGGCGTATTGAACATCAAAATAAATTTGGAGGCTGCTGTATACCACACTGCTGGGGGCTGTATACCTGTGCTGGGGTCCACCCTCGGCTTATACACGAGTCAATAGGTTTTCCCAGGTTTTGGGGGCAAAAGTAGGGGGGTCGGCTTATACACGGGTCGGCTTATACACGAGTATATACGGTAATTTGCCCTATCAGTGGGATCCGATATCCACCATGTTCAGATCATCTGTTACCAGCTTTAGCAATGACTGAATATAAAGAACTTACAAACCAAATACCACCATCGCACTGTTTAGTAGCCAGTCTCTTCTGTCTGTGTTCACCCTGGACCTTGACAAGGGTGAAACCTCTCATTATAAAATATTCAAATCTGATTGCTGTAAAGGAGTTGCAAATGTAGCAATAACAGAATAGGTAACCAAAAGGCTAGACAGTGTCAACATACATGAGTGTAAGTTGCAACACAAGAAGTATGTAACACAGAGGTCCCCAACATTTCTCACCTTGAGTCACATTCTGCAATTAAGGAGGGTTGCCAGCCACATCCATCTCCCACCCCCTCACAATAGTGACACCCAGAGAGCCCACATTACTGGTATAAAAAGTACCAAAGCTTTTCCACAAACATCACAGAGACAATATACGAAGATCTAGGGGTTCCTACCTTACCATTCAGATCTGCTCTTCTATATGGAGCTACTTGCAAAAGTCACCATCTGGAGCCCTGCTCTACATGGCTATTTGCTTGACCTGGTACTTAGGCACCAAGCTGAAAGACAGCTGTGAGCCGTACATCAGATGTCCTCGAGCCACAAGTGGCTACCGAGCTACAGGTTGGGGACCCCTGATGTAACACCATTGGGATCACTGAATAAAAAATAACAAATTTCATAAAGAAAAGACGGCACTCACCAGATTTGTGTAGCTGTGGTTCTTTATTCCATATTTAGTGGTGATTAGGGATGAGCGAGTCTACTCGCTAGGACTCGTTACTCGGCGATTCTTAAGGGACTCGCTGGACTCGGGAATCGGCGAGTCTTTTAGCGAATACTCGCTCAGTAACGAGTCCAAATCGGGCGTCGCTTTGCGGCCGGCGAGTCGGTTTGCGGCAGGCGGGCTGCTTCGCGGCTGGAGGAGGTAAGGTCAGCTTTGATAGCCCCCGCTTTTCAAGGCCGCCGGGCTCGACAGCACACCCCCCCCCCCGGTTCTCAAGGCTGCCTGGACCCCTGGACCCGACAGCCCCACCCCCCCCCCCCGGTTCTCAAGGCTGCCTGGACCCGACAGCACCCCCCCCCCCCCCCCCCCCCGGTTCTCAAGGCTGCCTGGACCCGACAGCACCCCCCCCCCCCCCCCCCCGGTTCTCAAGGCTGCCTGGACCCCTGGACCCGACAGCACCCCCCCCCCCCGGTTCTCAACCAGGGCCGGGGATACCTAACTGCCACCCAGGGGAAGAGGCTCCAGCCAGCCCCTGAGTCCAATGCTCCGAATCCTAGCGAGTCTGCGATTCCGAGTCCTGTATTATCTATTCGGGACTCGCGAATCCATATTCCCTATTCTTTAACATTGGACTCGCTAGACTCGCCACGAGTACCGAGTCCTGGGCTCGGACTCGTGCGGGTCTAGCGATTCCGAGTAATTTAGGACTCGCTCATCCCTAGTGGTGATACATAGTGCAGTGAGGGAGTGGCAGGATGGACAACGGCACCATTTCGCGTTGGAAGCTTAGACCCGTCGAAGCGCATACCAGCACGCAACGGTGCCGTCGTCCATCCTGCCACTCCCTCCCTGCACTATGTATCACCGCTAAATATGGAATAAAGAACCACCGTTACACAAATCTGGTGAGTGCCGTCTTTTCTTTATGAAATTTGTCATGGACTTGTTGCCTCTTGGAGCAGACACCCAGATTGTGCTCATTTCGTGTCCAGCATAACCTGAATGCTCAGCAGCGACAACTGTGCTCCATTTCCTCTTTAATCTTGTTTGAAAAAATAATAACATTTCTCCCTGATTACATCCATGAGGGTGATGCCTGCTATTTTGTGGCCTAAAGCCTACAAGGATGGTTAAAATATGAGAATGCAATGACGATCAGGAGTCATGCCAATGCTGAGCTGCTGCTGGACAATGGATTTTTATTACATTACTGTGGCGTCCCTGAAGGACCAGTCACCACAGAAGTACTGCACCTTAGCCAGAGGTGTGGTACCCCCAACCCCAGGTAAGGAGGGAACACTACCAGATACCCACACACCGAATGCACCATTAGGCACTCTGGACCAGAAAGGTGGGGGGACTGATCAAATCCCCATCCCTGGCTGGAGATGGGACTATCTCGACCTCCGGAGAGAATGGGGGTTTATAAAGGAACCAGGTATGGCCTCAGAACTATTTGTATCCCGGCGGGATGTGGAGGAGCACCTACCCAAAGAACACCCTGATAGGAATCTGCACCCAAGGGATATAGTCACCTTCACCTGGCACAAAGGAGAGCAAGGACAGTATGCTCGAGTGAAGAGGATATTTAAAGACCAGGTGCCCCCTAAGCCAGCAACTGCAGTAAGCGTCATGTATGGGCTGCCTCATGCAGATAGGTGCTGCTGTTGCTGTGCTTAAACTGATCCTTTTTTTCCACATTCAGTGTGCGGCTCTGCAGGTGGAGGTTGCTGAATGTTTGTGTCGAGATCCAGGCTCCAGGGTACCCGGGTATCAGGTGACAAGGGGTTAACTTTGTCACGGGGAATGGCGGACGCGCCTGCTCCCGTGTCCTGGGGGACTATTCTTTTAAAGGGAGGTGACTCGTATACAAGTTTGTTGTCGTGACGCCACCTGCAGTTTTTGGTGAAGTAGCACGAGCGGCGCCACAGTCCGCCAAAGGTCGGTGGTATTGCGGCTGAGATGGTGTGGTCCTCCGCAGGTAGGACTGGACCTCCGGGGCAGCGTAGTGAAAGGGGGAAAAGGTTGGAGTGGAGCTGGGATAGTATAGGGAGCCTTGGAACAGTCTATGGGGGATACTGGGAGTGGAGCAGAAGGATACACACACGCAGGAAAGTCTCTTTTACCTTTTACCACAGCAAGTGGGTATAAGGCCTCCTCTGCTCTGTAATATTTGACTGAAACACAGCCTGCTTGCAGCCTGACTTGCCTCCTCTCTCATCCTGACTGTAGTGTCTTCCTCTCCTCCTGTGGGGTCGACGGGATACCTTCTCCTGATCACAGTGGCTTTGCCCTGCTGTGTCTGGCTCCCTCTCTTGACCCACAGGGGATACCGGGTAGCTAAAGCCTCCATGGTGCAATGCGGTTTTCTATAGTCCCATAGTGTCCAACAGGGGCGGATCCCCAATATCCGGTGTTTCTCCTGGGACGAACTTTCTCAAGCTCCTCGCTCCCCTTTCTGCGCTACGCTCCTTGCCTTCAGTCCCACTTAGGCTTGCGGGATGTAGAAGGGGCACTCCGGGTCACTGGTTTGGGCCTAATCGCAGCACCGACCGCCAGGACGTCCTTGCCGCTCTCCTAACGTCTGCACGCTCTGACTAACTCCTCCCCCAGCAGCAGGATTTATAGGGGATCTTGCCTAAGGGAGCAAGTTGGGCTCCCCCTACTGTGCTGGGGTGGAAGGTGTTGTATGTAGTAGGTACCTGCTGTGGAAGCCCTGGTGTTCATTAGAGAAGTCTGTGGTTAACTGCATGAGCAGGGCGCCACATTCATGTGGTAGATGTGACTCATGGATAAGGTGAGCTGAGGGGTGTGTCTGAGTTGTCTTCTCTCCACCCCTTGGCCATAAATAGGTCAGCTTCCATCTACCTGATGTCGCTGATTCAACTCACTCCTGTTCTGTGACCTGTAGAGTGCAGACGTTGATCCAAAGTTGCTGCTTTCCTCTCCATAGGAGGTTGCTGGGTTCCGTGATCCATGGGAGGACTTAGGGGCTTTGTGCCTAGGGCTTCTCAGGAGCTTCAGAGATTTAGGGTGGCGGCTCGGACCTCCTCACCTTTAGGGGTACCTCCAAGAACAGGGCAAGCCAGGGACCCCAGTATAAGAGTCAGAGTATGCTCCCCTGACTCCCTACATCCCTCTCCATCCTACTTCTTGTTACTCTGGCCTCCCAAGCTTGACAGTAAGAGACTCATCATCTGAGCCTGCAACAGCGAAACGAGAACTACGTAGAGTGCAGGAGCAAAGCACGCAGACACCCATGATAGGGTATGTTTGTCCTGTGTCACCAGGAGGAGATCGAGTGGTGATGCCTAAAGAACTGCTGTGGAAGAGAGAGTAGTAAGAAATGGCAGAATGTGGTGTAAATAGTTAACCTGCTTAGTGTAAAAGTGTTGTGTGAGTTTTTATAATGGACAATTGATCATGAACAGTGAGTGATTTGAACTGTAATTGTAAATAGTTGGCACATTGCGGTGTGCTCCCTGTTGGTTTTAGAATCAATGCCTTTACTTTGAAATGTCTTATGAACAATTAACCTGTTGACCCCGAAGAAAAAGCCACTGGTGTGGCCAAAAATGTTGGTCCATCTTGTCTTGTAGCCCACCCAGGACCTATGTTGGAGGCTTTTTGGAATGGGTCCCACTTGAAGCACTAAAACAGACAATGAGAGACACCCAGTGAGGGACGCTCGACAAACTAACTTTTTGCACTTTCCTTTACTGCAAGTTTTTGTATTTTTATACCTTTTATATTATGTAATATTCAAGTACCAGTGCCTCCCAGAAAGGGAAGAAGTTTGTTAATGTTAAATGAGCATTATAAAAAAAAAAATGTTTTCACATGTTGTCACATCTTTTACCAGGTCCGGGCCGAGGACGTACTGTGTTTTACGAAGGAGGAATGGCACCCCTGAGGGAACAGTCGCCACAGAGGTACTGCACCTTAGCCAGGGGTGTGGTACCTCCAACTCCAGGTAAGGAGGGAAGACTACCCGGTACCCACACACTGCATGCACCATTAGGCACTTCGAACCAGAAAGGTGGTGGACTGATCAAACCCCCTTCCCTGGCTGGAGATGGGACTAAGGGAGGTGGTGGGTGGAACAGTAGGAACAGGAGACACTTAGAGGAAGTGATCAAACGATCCTCGATCAGCCAACCTGCTGCATCGCTGTGTGTGACATCGCAATAAAAATGTCGTTCACGACTTTGCCCATTCACATCAATGAACAAATATCGTTCGCTGGGTTGTGCGAACGATACCTGCTCACTACATCATTGGTGCATCGTCCACGATATCTACACGTGTGACAGCTCACCAACGATGTCAAAAAGATGTCCTAACGACCGAGATTGTTGGTGACATCTAAACGACATTGAAGCGTGTAACGGTACCTTTAGTCTGCTCCAGACGTGTCTGCTATAAAGTGCCTGGTTTAAAGTGGCAAAATATGAAATAGACCAGAAATTGACCGGAATTGACTGGGAAAGACTGGAAGGTAATGACATAGAGGGTCACTAAAACAATGTGTATAACTCTAGTCACTACTAATCTATACCATATAATTGATTTCATTGATTGTTTTCCTATGTGCTTTCACCATCAACTTTTATCACCCTATCCCCCTCCTTCACCACTCAGTCACATCAGCCTCTCTCTCCTGCCCTACCCTACAGTGTTGGCCACAAGTATTGACACCCCTGCAATTCTGCCAGATAATACTCAGTTTCATCCTGAAAATGATTGCAATCACAAATTATTTGGTGTTATTATCTTCATTTAATGTGTCTTCAATAAAAAAAACACAAAAAGAATTGTCCTAAAGCCAAATTGGATATAATTCCACACCAAACATAAAAAAGGGGGTGGACAAAAGTATTGGCACTGTTAGAAAAATCATGTGATGCTTCTCTAATTTGTGTAATTACCAGCACCTGTAACTTACCTGTGGCACCTAACAGATGTTGGTAATAACAAAATCTCACTTGCAGCCAGTTGACATGGATTAAAGTTGACTCAACCTCTGTCCTGTGTCCTTGTGTGTACCACATTGAGCATGGAGAAAAGAAAGAAGACCAAAGAACTGTCTGACGACTTGAGAAACCAAATTGTGAGATAGCATGAGCAATCTCAAGGCTACAAGTCCATCTCCAAAGACCTGAATGTTCCTGTGTCTACCGTGCGCAGTGTCATCAAGAAGTTTAAAGCCCATGGCACTGTGGCTAACCTTCCTAGATGTGGACGGAAAAGAAAAATTGACGAGAGATTTCAACGCAAGATTGTGCGGATGGTGGATAGAAAACCTTGACTAACATCCAAACAAGTTCAAGCTGCCCTGCAGTCCGAGGGTACAACAGTGTCAACCCGTACTATCCGTCGGTGTCTGAATGAAAAGGGACTGTATGGTAGGAGACTCAGGAAGACCTCACTTCTTACCCCGAGACATAAAAAAGCCATGCTGGAGTTTGCCAAAACTTACCTGAGAAAGCCTAAAACGTTTTGGAAGAATGTTCTCTCTTTTTGGGCAAAGGCATCAACATAGAGTTTACAGGAGAAAAAAAGAGGCATTCAAAGAAAAGAACACGGTCCCTACAGTCAAACATGGCGGAGGTTCCCTGATGTTTTGGGGTTGCATTGCTGCCTCTGGCACTGGACTGCTTGACCGTGTGCATGGCTTTATGAAGTCTGAAAACTACCAACAAATTTTGCAGCATAATGTAGGGCCCAGTGTGAGAAAGCTGGGTCTCCCTCAGAGGTCATGGGTCTTCCAGCATGACAGTGACCCAAAACACACTTCAAAAAGCACTAGAAAGTGGTTTGAGAGAAAGCACTGGAGACTTCTAAGGTGGCCAGCAATGAGTCCTGACCTGAATCCCATAGAACACCTGTGGAGAGATCCAAAAATGGCAGTTTGGAGAAGGCACCCTTCAAATATCAGGGACCTGGAGCAGTTTGCCAAAGAAGAATGGTCTAAAATTCCAGCAGAGCTTTGTAAGAAACTCATTGGTGGTTACCGGAAGCGGTTGATCGCAGTTATTTTGGCTAAAGGTTGTGCAACCAAGTATTAGGCTGAGGGTGCCAATACTTTTGTCTGGCCCATTTTTGGAGTTTTGTGGGAAATGATCAATGATTTGCTTTTTGCTTCATTCTCTTTTGTATTTTTTCATTTAAGACAAATTAAATGAAGATAATAATACCAAAGAATTTGTGATTGTAATCATTTTCAGGAAGAAACTGAGTATTATCTGACAGAATTGCAGGGGTGTCAATACTTTGGGCCATCACTGTATGTACAGCTCCCATGCTATCTTCAGTTTACTGAAGACTCTCAGCCCATCACATTCCAAAGTTTGTCATAATAAACCAAGTCCTAAATCCAAACACTATCTGCTCTTTCTCTTTTTGCTGCTGCTCCTTTCAGGTGATATCTCCCCCAACCCTGGTCCGCCCTCTGCAAACTTCAACCCCTCTCCCACCTCACACAGAAACCCTACTAACCTTATCAATATTATTTGCACATCATGGCGGCCTACATTTTTCCCACTCCCCAAGACCTGGGAACAGACATGGTGCTGGTCGGCTTACTCCTGTCCCCACAATGTACTTTCCAGGTCATCCCTCCAACCACATCACTCTCATTCCATTCTTTTGAGGTTCACACCATTAGGCTCTTCCACCCCTCCCCCTCAGAGTAGCAGTTGTATACCACCCCCCAGGGTCACCCTCCCAGTTTCTCGATCATTTCTCAGCGTGGCTGCCGCACTTCATGTCCCCAGAATTAGCCACACTCATTCTTGAAGACTTTAACATCCCCATAAACAGTCAGCAACATCTCCCCATCTGCATCGCAGCTCCTATCTCTAACCACCTCTATTGGCCTCTCACAGCTCTTAAACTCGGAGACACACAAGGATGGTAACATCCTTGACCTGGTCTTTACCCGACTCTGCTCAACCTCCTTCCTAGATAATTCATCTCTTCCCCTTTCTGACCACAACATTCTCTCCTTCACGCTCACTAACCCTCGCCCACCACAGCCAACCCCTACCTATCACACATCCAGAAATCTACAGGCCATTAACCCTCATGCATTCACAGACTTTCTCATCTCATCACTGTCCCCAATATCCTCATTCTCCTGTCCAGATCTGGCAGTAAATCACTAGAATAAC
Source organism: Allobates femoralis (assembly GCA_033576535.1). Lineage (NCBI taxonomy): Eukaryota > Metazoa > Chordata > Amphibia > Anura > Aromobatidae > Allobates > Allobates femoralis. Next base: position 208,950,774 of record JARQOC010000007.1, on the reverse strand, counting down.
ACACTCAGAAGCACCCTGGACCAAGTAGCGCCCCTCACCCTCAGAACCTCCAAACATAGAACAAAACAGCCTTGGCTCACATCAGAAACTCGATTCCTACAGCGATGCTCTAGGAGTGCTGAACGCCTATGGAGGAAAAATCGCTCACCAGAAGACTTTATCCTTTATAAATTCATGCTAAAAACCATGAAGACATATGTAATCTTTTACAACAAAAAACACAGATCACCTATAAAAAATCTAGGTCACTAAAAGATAGACTTGTACATAACCACTTTGTAAAAAGGGGGGAGAGTTCTTGCAAAAATCCCTTAAAGGGCTGTTATAGGTGTAGCGGATGTGTGGTATGCAAGGCGATTGATGGGGGTAAGACCTTTAGGAGTAATGTCACAAAAAAATGTATGAAATCAGGATATTCATAACCTGTAGATCCAAGGGGATAATCTACAAAGCGACCTGTGAATGAGGTATTGAATACATTGGTAAAACGATGAGGGAGTTTAGCAGAAGGATAGGGGAGCATTTGGGTGATATAAGAAAAAACTGTGACACCCCCTTGGCTAGACATGTTAATGTTTCCCATGGGGTAACTCAAATGTCATAAGTCTCGCTGTACCTGCTAATCTATGCCAAGAAATGGTAATTCAGCTATCCATGTAATATTGATTAGTGACATGAAGAACTGTCACTGTTTACTATAATTAATCTCCCTTGCTATGAATTTTATTGTGGCAAGATATGGATTGTACCCCCCTTTTGTGATTGGTAGCAAGACTCGTTGATCCTGAGCATTTGTTTACAAGGTGGGATGCTCTTCCCACTGTTGATGGCGCTGACCGCGTCATAACTATGGGTGGCGCTAAGATGGTCGCGTCATATGGCCTGGGAACCGCTTCTGATTGGGTGGGCGGATGGGAGGATGTGATGCGGACACCAGAAATGACGTTTGCGGTCCATCTGCCCTCCACGTGGATCAAGAAGTGGAGAGGATGTGGCCTGCAAAGCTGAGGCCTTGATTGTGCATATATACCAGTGGTACTGCTGCACTTGTCAGATCAGAGCAGAAGTACAGAAGCTGTGGAGACATGGTAGGTGACGGCCTAAGGCAATCTTTCCCTTTAAACATTGCTGGCTGGGTGAGTGAGCCTATCTTGTTTTTGTCTTTTTAGCATCTGTTGGGCATATGAGGTTCTGCCAGTGAGAATGTGACAGCTTGCCCTTAGAGTTCAACTCCCTTGATGGCATACAAATGTATAGAAATGCGTCAGGGGAACACACATCTGAATATGAATGCTACCTGGAGTGTCTAAAGGATGGTGTCAGGTTGACTGAAGACACAATCCTGTGACAAGGACCTTAAGGGTGATGCATTCCTCTAGGAGCGACTGAAAACGGTGAGATCGTTCCAGTCTGGCTAGAAACAGGGGACAGGAGGAATCTGTCTCACTAAAATGATTTTTATGATTAAAAGTTATATTTTAGGTCTAATTTATTGAGGCAGGTCACTGGCTTTTGCCTGCTGTGTGTTTATTGATATAAGTGATCCCCACTGTAAGAAAAAAAATTCCAGTTTGTGTGTTTCACCTTCTGTTTCAGCAAACCTGCACTATACCAGTCTTGATAAATTGGCTTTATTGTGTATGGGCCCAGAAGTATATTCACTTTCAGTTATTTATATGGTATCAAGAAACAACTAATGCCCCAAATGATTAGTGGATAGTAAGGCTTACCTGTCTTTAGAAGCAATGGAGAGCTGGTATTACTACTGCACATCTGTCCTGCAGCTTCCACTTTTACATAATATGACAATCCACAGCTTAGACCCATAAGCCAGCAGTCGGTATTGGCGCTATGACAATATATCTCCAATCCCCCAGTCTCAGTGGCGGTTACATGATACATAATAGCTCCATCACTTGGGGACCACTTAATTAAGCTCATCGAAGTTGGACAATTTCCTGCATATGTGACATTGATCGGAGCACAGGGAGCTGAGAAATGAATAAAAATCATTAACCAAGCGAATGTGACGCAGTTATATGTAAACCAGGTATTATAACAGAATAGCACTATTTTTCATCTAGCCCCTAAAACTGTAGAGACATGACATGACAATGACTGAAGACACTATATTACCTGTGCTTTCATAAGTGGTGAGACTTTTTGAGCTGTTACATGTTCCACCAATTGCCACAACAGAAAATCCATAAGTCTGACTACAAACTAGTACTGTGGAGTTAAAGAAGGTACTAGTTGTGGAATATGAAGACACAGCCCCATTATTGTCTTCAATCATTATAGTATAAATTCGGGCTCCATCGCTCTCTTTCCAGATCATGGATGACGTTTGGATGCTGCAGTCAAGGTTGACGACCAACCCTTGTGGCTGGCATGGAGCTGGAAAAAACAGCATAAAAATATTTTTATTATTTTTTCCATTGTCTTTTGATAAAATACAGCAATATATTATACCTACACAATATCTACAAAAAATAAGACATTTCCAAAGTATACCTTCTAAATAAAACTATCACAATGGTAATAAAAATGAATAATCACAAAAACTCACAGCTCAATAAATTCTAAATGTAATGATGGCAGAGCTGCAGTTATGTGATAGTACAATGTGCTGCAGTCCCAGGTTCTAATACTATCAGGGGCAATATCTAAAAGGGGTTGTTTATTCTCCCTGTGTTTGTGGGGCTTTCTATCGACACTCCAAAGACATACTGATAGGGAATTTAGATTGAGAGCCCCAACATAAAGTCTGTAAAGTGCTGTGGAATATGATTGCCAGGGGCAGACGTATCATTGGTCCAACCAGTGTGACTGACTGGGGCCCAAGAGATAAGGGGCCCACTTCTACCTCCAAAACAAGTGCAATTGGGCATTATGTAGAGATATTGGACTTCAAAGGGCCCATATATTGTTCTTGCACAGGGTCCTTCTTCTGTCTGTGTCCACCAGTGATGATGATGCCATAAATAAAATAAATAATATATGGGACAGTTAGATGGGCAAAAATGACCAAATCAATGGGTTTTAAAATCTCTTGCACTGCTGAGAACTGAGAAGATATCTGAATGGGCAAACACTGGCAAATGAGATTTTTAATGTTGATAAATGTAGAGTACTGCACTTAGGATGGAGTAATCCTATTGCTTCATATACGGTACATTAAATGGAAGTAAACTCTTAACTACAAAACAGGAGAAGGACTTGGGTATTCTGGTTACAAGTAAGCTGAGCAGCAGTACTCAATATCAAGCAGCAGATGCAAAAGCCAAACAAGATTTTAAAGGTGCATAAAAAGAGAGATAAAATCCGGGATCCCAACTTAATGTCCCCCCTCAATAAATTACTTGTAAGGCCACATCTATAAATGTGATCCAGTTTTGGGACCCGCATTTTAAAAAGAATATTAAGCAGTTAGAGTCAGTTCAAAGGCGGGCAACTAGAAGTCATGATATGGAAGGCCTCCCATATGGTGAGAGGATGGAAATGTTGGGCTGTTTAGCTTAGAAAAAAGACATCTCAGGGGTGAATTCATTTATATGCATAAATACATATGTGGTCAGTACAAAAGACTGGTACATGACTTATTCCTTCCAAAGACAATACTAAGGACCAGTAGGAGCTCACTGCAAGTAGAAGAAAGGCGATTCCAGCAGCTACATAGGAAAGGGTTCTTTACAGTTAGAGAAGTCAGACTGTGGAATGCTCAACTGCAAGAGTTAGTAATGACAGAAAGTATAACAGCAATTAAAAAGGGCTGCATGCTTTCCTCAGCACACATAATATTGCCAGATAAAAATCATTTAGTCTATAATGGCAACATTGCCCACTCTGGTTTGGAGGAAAAAAGTGTAGTCTTTAATAATAATAAATGTGAAAAAGATGAACTTGAACTTGAGTTCTCTCCAGAGGGGTTCAATGATATTGGGGTCAGGAAACTGAGATGGCCACTCCAGAAACTTCAATTTATTCTGCTGTAGCCAATGACAGGTCGACTTGGCCTTGTGTTTTGGATTGTTGTCACGATGGAATGTCCAAATACGTCCCATGCGCAGTTTATGAGTTGATGACTGCAAATTTGCCTCCAGTATTTGCTAATAAGGTGCTGCATTCATCTTTCCTTCAACTTTGACCAAGTTTCCGGTGCCTTTGTAGCTCACATATCCCCACATCATCATCAATCCACCTCCATGCTTTCCAGTAGGAATGGTGTTTCTTTCATCATAGGCCTTGTTGACACCTCTCCAAATGTAACGTTTATGGTTGTGGCCAAAAAGTTTGATTTTAGTCTCATCACTCCAAATTACCTTGTTCCAGAATTTTGGAAGCTTGTCTCTGTGCTATTTGGTGTATTGTAGGCGAGATACTTTGTGGCATTTGTACAGTAATGGCTTTCTACTGACGACTTGACCATGCAGCCCATTTTTCTACAAGTGCATCCATATTGTGCATCTTTAAACTAGCCACACTAGTTTTCAGTGAGTCCTGTATTTCAGCTGATGTTAGTTGTGGGTTTTTCTTTGCATCGCAAACAATTTTCCTGGCAGTCGTGGCCCAAATTTTTTTTCGTCTACCCGATTGTGGTTTGGTTTTTACAGAGCCCCTGAGTTTCCCTTTGTTAACCACAGTTTGAACACTGATGACTGGCATTATCAATTTCTTGCTTTTTTTGTATCCCCTGTTTTATACAATTTAACTATCTTTTCCCATAGATCCATTGATAATTAGTTTGCTTTCCCCATGACTCACAATACAGAAACGTCAGTGGCTGATGAAAGATGCAAGAGTCTATCTATGTTGATCCCAGAAACTCACTCAGCTTTTATGCACGCACATTGATTAAAAGCAAACAGGTCACAGGTGAGGATGTTACCTTTATTAGCCGCTCAAACCCATTTGTGTCAATATCTGTGCATGTTATCAGGCCAAAATCACCAGGGTATGTGAACTTTTGATCAGGAACATTTGGATGTTTTTGGTTGTCATCATGATTTAAAAAGAGAAAACACAGTAGTATGACCATAAATACTTTCACCCAACCGCTAACCATCAATAGAAAAAACGTTTTTGTGTTATCATTCATATTCTCTGAAAAAAGCCTTTGAGCACAACTGTACCACTAATGCAACCTGTGCACTTGGACAGGGGCACAAGAGGTGATGGGCCCACTTCTACCTCCGAAGCAGGTGGAATTGTGCAAATTATTGAACTGCAAAGGGCCTATATATTGTTCTTCTACAGGGGCCCTCCTCTGTCTGTGTACAACCTTGGGATGATCCCAGTGTATGCTGCTTATGTATGAGGGTTATCTCTCTAATAGGTTAATCCTTTAATAAAAATCAAATCATAATTACCTGTTTCAAAGGTGCTTACAGCAGACAGTGCACTGACACATATGTCATTTAATGCCGTCACCGATACATTGTAGGACTGTCCACATTGTAGCCTGGGGAATAAGCAGTTTGTAGCAGTGGTATTACACTCGGAGATGGTTCCATTTCCAGACAGTGTGGACAGGTAGTACAGAGATCCTCTGCTCTGAGTCCATGATATTAAAGCATCATTGTTTTCACATTGCACATTTGTAATGATATCTCTTGGTTGACAGGGGGCTGTATTAAGAAAATAATAATTACTATTTGTGCACAGGAATAAGTGAGAACTGCCAGAACAGTTATAGTACCTTCAGAAATGTGACTGTGGGAATAATAATGTAATCTACAATTATCACAGTATATAGCAACTTTAGATCAATCAATCTCCATGTTTGTATTTTCCTAAAAATTACTGTAGCTAGAGATCAAATATATTTGAGCTCAACATGTGATATAAGGAAAGACAGAATTTCACGTACCATAAAACGTCTTCATAGATCAATAAATGTCACCTCTAACATCCACACGACCACATGCAAAGCTGCACAATCACTTCCTTGTGGTGCGTTCACAAATATCTGCTATATTACCCTGGGTACTGTGTAAGTCAGGGGTGGGGAACTCCAGGCCTCAAGGGTGACCAACACTGCAGGTTTTCAGGATTTCTTGAGTATTGCACAGGTGATAATATAATCAACTGCACAGGACACCTGTGCAATGGTAAGCAAATCCTGAAAACATGACCTGTTGGTGGCCCTTGAGTCCTGGAGTTCCCCACCACTGGTGTACATGATCACTTGTCCAGAGTAAACAACTACTCCTACAGAGACCCCTGTTGAAATGTGAATACTACATTTTTACAGTTCAAAATAGAAAAGAGCGTCACTCACCAGATCTTCACTTGCAGTGTTGGAGTTTATTCCAATTAAAACATAGTCACATAGTGCAGGGAAGGGGGGATCAGCAGGGTCGGACAATGGTCACCGTTTCGTGCGTTAGCACTTTAATGGGTCCTAAACAAGGCAATTTATGTTAACAGAGTTTGGGAGCGCTGGAACAGCAAACTATTTAGAAAGGAGTTTGAAGGTTACAAACCTCTTTATTAAAGTTATGTACACCACACTATGTGGTGTACATAATTTTAATAAAGAGGTTTGTAACCGTCAAACTCCTTTCTAAATAGTTTGCTGTTCCAGCGCTCCCAAACTCTGTTAGCATAAAACTCCTGCATCTGTTAAACAACCCTCCGGGTTGTGGAGTGAGCTGCTGGCTTCCGCACACTGTATGAGGGCTGAAGGACTTGCTGTGATGTGAATCCTCTGACGTGCAAGTCACATGACCGGCTGACGTCCCACGTGACTGGGTCAGACAGCAGAGGAATCACCGAAGCCCGGACCAGGCAATCCCACACAGCTGTACAGCAGACCAAGGTTGTGCAAGGGTTCACAACCTCATAAGGTGAGAGGCAACCCCCCACACCTCTAAACTTGACCCCCACTAGACCACCAGGTGCTTCTCAAAAGGCGCTTTTCCAAATCTTTTGTCTCCCCTAAACAAGGCAATGACATAGGTTCCTTTACTGAAATAGGCGGAACTACTGACGTCACCACCCTCAAGTTAAAACAATGTATTATTATCACATCAAATTGCAGAAAAACAATAAAGACACTCTTATAATACTAAAAGACAATTGCTTATGAGTATGAGTAGCGATTATCTACTTATATAATCGGGAGTTTGGAATTCGGGCGTTGTAGCCGAATCCCAAGCTCCTTTGCGGCACTGCGAGCGATGACGTGCAGCGTCATCACGAGCCGCAGCCGCACTACCGTTAAAAAAAAAAAAAAAAAAAAAAAAAATATGCTCACCTCTCCCCGAGCCCCCGCCGTCTCCCGCCGTCTTCCTGCAGCCTCCTGGTGGCTCCCGCAGGCTCCCGATGCCTGCAGAGCTCTTCTACTGCAGTACAGGACCTGCGGTGATGTCACAGTCACGTGACACCAGGTTACTCCATGGTAACCTGCGGTCACGTGACAGTGACATCACCGCAGGTCCTATACTGCAGTAGAACACCTCTGCAGACACCGGAAGCCTGCGGGAGCCACCAGGAGCCTGCAGGAAGACGGCGGGAGACGGCAGGGGCTCGGGGTGAGGTGAGCATACACTTTTTTTATTTGTTTTAACCCCTGCCTTCCTGTTTGGAGAAGTTTTACTGTACTGAGCATGCTCAGTACAGTAAAGTCCTCCTCTTGCCTCACAGCCTCCTCCTGCCTCACAGCCTCATCCAGCCTCACAGCCTCCTCCAGCCTCACAGCCTCCCCATCCTCACAGCCTCCTCCAGCCTCACAGCCGCCCACAGCCTTCTCCAGCCTCACAGCCTCCTCCAGCCTCATAGCCTCACAGCCTCCTCCAGCCTCACAGCCTCCTCTATCCTCACAGCCTCCTCCATCCTCACAGCCTCCTCCATCCTCACAGCCTCCTCCAGCCTCACAGCCTCCTCCAGCCTCACAGCCGCCCCACAGCCTCCTCCAGCCTCATAGCCTCACAGCCTCCTCCAGCCTCACAGCCTCCTCTATCCTCACAGCCTCCTCCAGCCTCACAGCCTCCCCATCCTCAAAACCTCCTCCAGCCTCACAGCCTCCTCCAGCCTCACAGCCTCCTCCACCCTCACTGCCTCCTCCACCCTCACAGCCTCCTCCAGCCTCACAGCCTTCTCCAGCCTCACAGCCGCCTCCATCCTCACTGCCTCCTCCAGCCTCACTGCCTCCTCCAGCCTCACAGCCTCCTCCACCTTCACAGCCTCCTCCAGCCGAACAGCCTCCTCCAGCCTCACATACTCCTCTATCCTCACAGCCTCCTCCAGCCGAACAGCCTCCTCCACCCTCACATCCTCCTCTATCCTCACAGCCTCCTCCAGCCGAACAGCCTCCTCCAGCCGAACAGCCTCCTCCATCCTCACAGCCTCCTCCAGCCGAACAGCCTCCTCCATCCTCACAGCCTCCCCATCCTCACTGCCTCCTCCAGCCTCTCTGCCTCCTCCAGCCTCACAGCCTCCCCATCCTCACAGCATCCTCCATCCTCACAGCGTCCTCCAACCTCACAGCGTCCTCCATCCTCACAGCGTCCTCCATCCTCACAGCCTCCCCATCCTCACAACCTCCTCCAGCCTCACTGCCTCCTCCAGCCTCACAGCCTCCTCCAACCTCACAGCGTCCTCCATCCTCACAGCGTCCTCCATCCTCACAGACTCCTCCAGCCTCACAGCCTCCCCATCCTCACAACCTCTTCCAGCCTCACTGCCTCCTCCAGCCTCACAGCCTCCTCCAGCCTCACAGCCTCCCCATCCTCACAGCCTCCTCTAGCCTCACAGCCTCCTCCAGCCTCACAGCCGCCCCACAGCCTCCTCCAGCCTCATAGCCTCTTCTATCCTCACAGCCTCCTCCATCCTCACAGCCTCCTCCAGCCTCACAGCCTCCTCCAGCCTCACAGCCTCCCCATCCTCACAGCCGCACCACAGCCTCCTCCAGCCTCACAGCCTCCTCCAGCCTCATAGCCTCACAGCCTCCTCCAGCCTCACAGCCTCCTCTATCCTCACAGCCTCCTCCAGCCTCACAGCCTCCCCATCCTCACAGCCTCCTCCAGCCTCACAGCCTCCTCCACCCTCACTGCCTCCTCCACCCTCACAGCCTCCTCCAGCCTCACAGCCTTCTCCAGCCTCACAGCCGCCTCCATCCTCACTGCCTCCTCCAGCCTCACTGCCTCCTCCAGCCTCACTGCCTCCTCCAGCCTCACTGCCTCCTCCAGCCAAACAGCCTCCTCCAGCCTCACATACTCCTCTATCCTCACAGCCTCCTCCAGCCGAACAGCCTCCTCCAGCCTCACAGCCTACTCCACCCTCACAGCCTCCTCCAGCCGAACAGCCTCCTCCAGCCTCACATCCTCCTCTATCCTCACAGCCTCCTCCAGCCTCACAGCCTCCTCCAGCCTCACAGCCTCCTCCAGCCTCACAGCCTCCTTCAGCCTCACACCCTCCTCCATCCTCACAGCCTCCTCCAGCTGAACAGCGTCCTCCATCCTCACAGCCTCCTCCAGCTGAACAGCCTCCTCCATCCTCTCTGCCTCCTCCAGCCTCACAGCCTCCATCCTCACAGCGTCCTCCAACCTCACAGCGTCCTCCATCCTCACAGCGTCCTCCATCCTCACAGCGTCCTCCATCCTCACAGTCTCCTCCAGCCTCACAGCCTCCCCATCCTCACAACCTCCTCCAACCTCACTGCCTCCTCCATCCTCACAGCCTCCTCCAGCCTCACTGCCTCCTCCAGCCTGACACCCTCCTCCAGCCTCACAGCCTCCCCATCCTCACAGCCTCCTCCAGCCTCACAGCCTCCTCATTCCTTAAAGCCTCCTCCATCCTCACAGCCTACTCCATCCTCACAGCCTCCTCCATCCTCACAGCTTCCCATCCTCACAAGCCTCCCAGCCTCACAGCCTCCTCCAGCCTCACAGCCTCCTCCATTCTCACAGCCTCCTCCAGCCTCACAGCCGCCCCACAGCCTCCTCCAGCCTACATCCTCACAGCCTTCTCCAGCCTCACTGTCTCCTCCATCCTCACAGTATACTCCATCCTCACAGCCTCCTCCATCCTCACAGCCTCCTTCATCCTCACAGCCTCCCATCCTCCACAACCTCCTCCAGCCTCACAGCCTCCCCATCCTCACAGCCTCTTCCAGCCTCACAGCCTCACAACCTCCTCCATCCTCACAGCCTCCTCCTTCCTCACAGCCTCCTCCATCCTCACAGCCTCCCCATCCTCATACCCTCCTCCATCCTCACTGCTCCCCATCCTCACAGCCTCCTCCATCCTCACAGCCTCCCATCCTCACAGCCTCCTCCATCCTCCCACCTCCTTCGTCCTCCAGCCTCCTCCATCCCTCAGCCTCCTCCATCCTCACAGCCTCCTCCATCCCCTCCTCAGCCTCCTCCATCCTCACAGCCTCCTCCATCCTCACAGCCTCCTCCATCTTCACAGCCTCCTCCATCTCACAGCCTCCTCCATCCTCCAGCCTCCTCCATCTTCACAGCCTCCTCCATCTCACAGCCTCCTCCTCATCCTCACAGCCTCCCTATCCTCACAACCTCCTCCATCCTCACAGCCTCCCAATCCTCACAGCTTCCTCCATCCTCCAGCCTCCTCGTCTCTCCCAGCCTCCTCCATCCTCACAGCCTCCTCCATCCCCTCAGCCTCCTCCATCCTCACAGCCTCCTCCATCCCTCAGCCTCCTCCATCCTCACAGCCTCCTCCATCCTCACAGCCTCCTCCATCTTCACAGCACTCTCCTATCCTCACAGCCTCCCTATCCTCACAGCCTCCTCCATCCTCACAGCCTCCCTATCTTCACAGCCTCTTCCATGCTCACAGCCTCCTCCATCCCCTCTTCCTCCTCCATCCTCACAGCCTCCTCCATCCTCTCAGCCTCCTATATCCTCACAGCCTCCTCCATCCTCACAGTTTCCTCCATCCTCACAGCCTCCTCCATCTTCACAGCCTCCCTATCCTCACAGCCTCCCTATCCTCACAGCCGCCTCCATCCTCACAGCCTCCCTATCTTCACAGCCTCTTCCATGCTCTCAGCCTCCTCCATCCCCTCTGCCTCCTCCATCCCCTCTGCCTCCTCCATCCTCACAGCATCCTTCATCCTCTCAGCCTCCTCCTTCCTCTCAGCCTCCTCCATCCTCAGCCGCGCTACCTGACACCGCTGCCATCCTGCCAACCGTCGGCCCCGCTTCATTGCCACCGCCCTCGCGCCCTCTGCGAGGTCCACGGTGCCCGGATGCCGCCGGTGGCTTCCGCCCCTCGCTGCTCTCTCACCGCTGGGGCCTCAATGTCGCCATGCTGGTGGAGTAGCGGTCTACGGGCTGTGGCCGAGTGCTGGGAGCCAGTGACGTCGTCCTGTGGGCGGCAACAGCCAATGGGAGTGAGCGGACCGTGTCAGCCTGCAAAGCCTGACATGCCCCGCTCACTTCCATTGGCCGCCGCCACCGCGCCCTGCAAGCGGATTTGGCGCTGTGTTGTACACACAGGACGCCCATCCCATTGGCCAGGACTTGGCGTCCTACACCAATCGGATGGCCGTCCTGTCTTTACCACACACCGCCCAATCCGCTCCTTCCCCTCAGGTCACATGTGTGACCTGAGGCAGAGACTGATCCCTCTCTGCATCACCCAACCCGCCGCAGAGGACAATGTCGTGTGACTGGGGCTGCAATCAGCCCCAGCACGCAGCCACGTCCTGCCGCTGAGCGGTGATGTCGCCGCTCCAGCCGGACCTCTCCTCACCCCTCCAGCTGGACCTCTCCTCACCCCTCCAGCTGAACCTCTCCTCACCCCTCCAGCTGGACCTCTCCTCACCACTCCAGCCTCTGCTCTCCTCACCCTCCAGACTCCCGCCACATCATACTCTGCTATCCACAGAGCCCCCTCTATACTCTGATACCCACAGAGCCGCCTGTATTCTCTGCTACCCACAGAGCCGTTTCTATACTCTGCTACCCACAGAGCCGCCTCTATACTCTGCTACCCACAGAGCCGCCTGTATACTCTGCTACCCACGGAGTCGCCTATATACTCTGCTACCCACAGAGCCGCCTGTACAATCTGCTACCCACAGAGCCTTCTCTATACTCTGCTACCCACATCGCCGCCTGTATAATCTGCTACCCACAAACCTGCCTGTATACTCTGCTATACACAGAGCCGCCTGTATGCTTTCCTACCCACAGAGCCGCCTGTATAATCTGCTACCCTCAGAGCCATCTGTATACTCTGCTACCCACAGACCCGCCTGTATACTCTGCTACCCACAGAGCCCCATGTATACTCTGCTACCCACAGAGCCCCATGTATACTCTGCTAGCCACTCACCCGCCTGTATACACACAATTCATTTCACCGCGCTCCCGATGCAATTGCATCGGGCCTTTTTACTAGTAATTATTATAATTGAAAGCCAAAGCTATGACGCTAATCTGTGGTTGCTAAGTAGCAAATAACATCTTAACCGGCCAAGTCGCGGTGTCTGCAGAACCTCAATAGGAGCGCTAGACACAAACAGAGGACAAGAGGCTTTGGAAATGCAGCCACAGTAGTCTGAATAGACCCACTATACTGCCTATCGTAACTCAATGGAAACTTATTATTATCCATGGGATTGCTGGTTAAAGAATTTCCGAAAAGGATGGTAACACACCTCACGTAGTATGTGCAGAAGAGTGTGTATAAAAAACAACAACATGACAAAGCACACGTATTATTCTAACCTAATGTACATGTAAGACACCAAATTACATTACAGAAGTATCATAATATCTAAAGAAACACAGCCATATCCATTTTTTCATTTAGACCCAGTGCTCCTTGGGCATTTGAGGAGCTAATCCATCGCATTTCTGTTTGTAGTAACTTATGGGTATCACCTCCCCTCTTGAGAGGGGAGGACTCTCTCAATACCAGCAAAAGACAGTACTTCAGGGTTATTATTATGATGTTTTCTAATATGTTGTATTACCCTAGGTGAGCCCTTCCCTGAAATTATCGAGTTGGAGTGCTCCCTAAATCTGATGAACAATGGGCAAATCATTTTGCCAATATAAAACCTATTGCAAGGACAGAACAAAATGTATACCACCTATTTAGTCCTGCAATTAATGTAGGATTTTACCTGGTGAATTTTATCCCTGATTTGCAGGATTTTACCTGTTTTATGAAATTTACACCAATGACAATTCTGACATTTAAAGTTCCCATGCAGGGGACTATTTGTAAGCCATGTTGTACTTGTGAAATATTGTAATCTTTTATGTATAAGAATGGCGCCTACATTTTTACTCTGATGATATGTAACTACAGGTACAGCGATAAGCATTTTACTTAAAGGGGAACTCCAGTGAGAGAAAACGTTTTAGTACAGTTCCTGCCCTCCTACATGATGAAACAGAGTTGTACACTGCAGTTCTAGGATCTATAGGTCTCTTATAATTCAATAAAATCATACCTGCTCCTTTGCTCTAGCCCCCACCTCAGGGAATCCACATTTCTGCCTGTTAGTTTCATGTAAGAGCAAAAAGCAGGTGGTGTGTCAGGGGCATGATTGCTGTGAGCTGCAGGATCAGCCTACATTCACACCCCCTCACAATTCTGTATGGGAGGGGTCATGGCAGGGTAGTGTGACCACCGGCCCAATGTTCACACACAGGGGTCCAGGCTTGAAATAGCAATCATGTCATCAAGCAGATAGAAATACACACTATGATCCTCTGCTAAAACCACAATCTCCCATCAATCCAGCGGAAGGTAAATGAAACTACTGTCTCTTTAATAATTAATTATCTTTATTTATTAATATTCAAAATTGAGATTTAATACATTTGTCAAGATACCATAATAATTATAGACAATACTTTATAAAAATTTAAAATTTTTACAAAAATACATCTCAATAGCAAACTACAGTATATAAGGGTGCTCCTATGTAGTAATAGTTATCAGATAGCTATATATTAATGTACATATCAGTGTCAGTTCACCATCTTGCATCACCTAGAACCAACAAGCTCACTCATGGGGGCACTTTCAATATCCCAATAAATACTCAGACAAGCGACCCCCTGCAGTACACCAATTTAGATTCCTGCTTGCAATTACATTCAGTTCCAGGCTGCACTACACGCTGTTCTGTGACACAGGCTCCTCACCCCTCCAGCCAATGTACGTTTCAAGTTTTTCTTCCTCAGGGCCCCGATTACACGCCGCCACCATAGGGTTGTTGCCTGCTTGTTTTTGAGCACGGCTGAAACACAGGTATCCAAAGAGACAGGGAGGTACAACCTGAACTACACGCCGCCACTTCGCGGTGTTTTTAAGGCAAAAGGTACAATTGTGTCCGATACCTGCCGGTTTCTACCTTTCGGTAGCGGTGTGTAAAGGTACCGAAAGGTAGAAACCGGCAGGTATTGGACACAATTGTACCTTTTACCTTCAAAACACCGTGAAGTGGCGGCGTGTAATTCAGGTTGTACCTCCCTGTCTCTTTGGATACCTGTGTTTCAGCCGTGCTCAAAAACAAGCAGGCAAAAACACTATGGTGGCGGCGTGTAATCGGGGCACAGGCACGGTATTTGAGTGCCACAGCGTCATGTATACCATGCCCCATCAGCTATCATTGGTGGGGGCTACTGTGTACCCATTGGCTGTCCCTGCACAGAGCGGCATATTTAACGAGCTGACCAGTCACAAGACACATTTGCAATAGCGTCATGTATTAGCCAGCCTCCGTGCGCTGGCTGGCCAATCATGATGTTATTGCATTGTCCAATCACCGTACTACACGTACTCGCGTAATACACAACTCTGTCACGCCTATGTAGTTACGGCGCACAATATGTATGCCCAGATTTCCTTGTGGTAGTGGCGTGTAAATCAGGGAAGGTGCTCCACAGAAGGTAACCTGCGGCACCCATCGACACTTCCGGGGAACGAAAATACCTTCTGTGGAGCACCTTGTGGCGGCGTGTAGTTGCAGCATCAGGTAACGTTAGTAACCACTGCAAACGCGCGCGTGCACGTGTGGTGCCTACCTGTTGCTACCCTTGGTAGCGGCGTGTAAAGGTACCATAATGGTTAGATAACAGGGGAATTTTTTCTCCTTGGTTGTTTTTTGATTTTCATTTTTCACTTTGTATGTATTTTTGATATATTGCACTTAGCACTTTTTACAGTGGTTTACATTTTTTACACTTGTAGCATTTCTTTCACTTGGTATAGTATCACAGCAGTTTAAACTGTTCATTTTTTCCTTGAATTGTATTTCCATAGATGTAATATGAGGTACATGCGGACCACCTTATATATATAAAATCTTGGTTACCCATTGTTTTTTATGAATTTAAAAAAAAAATGACATTAATTGTTTTTATATATTTTTCAATAAAGATTTAGATTTATTACATTATATACAGTTTTATTCCTTATTTGATTTATAATTTCTTTTGCTGTATGCAATTATGTATTTCCATGATTTTTAGGATACAATATGGTTTTATATTTACATTTTTAGTATCCTTCTGCAGGTTTAAATTTTAAATTTTTTACATGGACCTGAGGTGTCACATAGCCTAAAACTGCCTGGGTACAAAATTATAACACAAACAGAAAGTGTCTTCACTTGGATTGATAAACAGAATAAACAATAATACTGCATATATTTCTAGATTTAGATTGATACAATATAAGACAATCTATAATTTGGAACATTAAAATAGCTATTTTTTTTACCTCAATTAGGTAGGGGAGACACTGGAGCTGGCTTGGAGGTGTCAATTCTAAATTCTTTGACGCCTTAAGTTATGCTGCTAAAAGGGACCACTAGGGGGTTCCGCGTTTATTGACCACCCTATTAATTATGTGGATATAAGTTTGTAGTTATAGGGTCCCGCGCTCACTTTCACCTTCTTATTCTACTTCTCAAACGAGATATTCACACTGTTTACAAGTATATATTTATAGGGTCCCGCACTCATTTACACCTTCTTATTCTACTATAAACATATACATTTTTCGGTATTGTATAAAAAAATGTTTTATTCAGTATAAAAATTGGTTTTAAACCAATGTTTATACTGAATAAAAATTTTTTTATACAATACCGAAAAATGTATATGTTTATAGTAGAATAAGAAGGTGTAAATGAGTGCGGGACCCTATAAATATATACTAGTAAACAGTGTGAATATCTCGTTTGAGAAGTAGAATAAGAAGGTGAAAGTGAGCGCGGGACCCTATAACTACAAACTTATTTTTTTTACCTGTTAATATATTACATGATAACACAGGTGTGTACTATAACATGTGTGTAACAGATGCTGCAGAATGTGAATGCCTTGCTGTGCCTGTCACTGAGAAGTGATGATGATAATGATGATGATGATCCATTTGGAGTGATTGGAAGATAGCATGTTCCTATGGGGGAGGAGGACCATGCAGCAATGTATCAATGTGCATTGAATTGATCAATGTAATGATTTGTCTCTGCTCCTAGGCACACATTACCAGTACACATTATGCATCATCATACAGCAGAGGATCACAGTGTGTATTTGTATCTGCTTGGTGACATGATCGCTATTTCAAGCCTGGACCCCCCTGTCACATAGGATGGATTGTATGTGTGTGAACATGGGCCGGTGGCCATGCCCCCTCCCCTTACAGAATTGTGAAGGGGTGTGAGTGTAAGCTGATTTTGCAGCTCACAGCATCCATGCCCCTGACACATTTCCTGCTTTTTCTTTTTACATGAAGCCAGGCAGAAGTCTGGATTCCCTGAGGGGGGCTAGAGCAAAGGAGCAGTATGATTTTATCGATTTATAAGCGATCTATAGATCCTAGAACTGTCGTGTACAGCTCTGCTTTATCATGTAGGAGGGCAGGAACTGTACTAAAAAGTTTTCTCTCACTGGAGTTCCCCTTTAATTCTCTGTCAGATTCAATGATGTGCCAGTGCTTTTTAATGGCAGCTGCAATAACATTGTACATGGGGCCAAATTTAAAATTAAAAAAAATTTCTTGGTTTCAATTATATCTTTTGAGGTTCCATTCAAGGTGTTTTTTTTTATTTTTTTATGGGGGGGGCGTATGCAAAAGCTCTGTTTCTTACATGTTTTAGCACGGTTTTTGAATAACCCCTAAATTGTGGAAATAAGGAAAACACCGATGCAATCCATCTTCATTCCAAGTCCTTTATTTCAATCACACATTAAAATCATTCCAGCGTACTAACATGTACAGGTGTTTTCCTTAATTGTACAATTCACTAGGCGGTTGCCAAGCCGCCACACCGGTGCAGGAGTCCTGAGTAATTGGCAGTGGCGCGGCTCTCCAAAATTCCCCGTTCCTCATTTACCTATCTAGTAAAGCCGATTCCAATTAGTCTGCTTGCTGATTGTAGCCTGAAACACTATTGTTTATCCTTTTTAAGTGCAAAAATTGGCTACATGGGAAAGCAAATTTTGTGTGGAGGAGATGAGCGCTCTGAAATTTTAAAAAAGAATTGGTAGATGTTTTTTTCTTATAGACGTTTTATGCAATTATCTATAACCTGAAGTTTTACATCAAGGAAATCTAACTCAGAGTCCCCAAACACTGAGGTGAGAACCATATTAAAGGTATTGTCTTTCAAATACCAAATAAACTCATCAAGTTCACTTTTACTCCCCAGTCTATAAGGACGTCGTCGACGTACCTTATGTAGTTCTTAATGTTTTTAAAGAATGGATTACTTAAGGAATACACAAATTCCTTCTCAAAAATTGCTAGGAAGAGG
The DNA here is from genome assembly GCA_033576535.1 of Allobates femoralis. Taxonomy (NCBI): domain Eukaryota; kingdom Metazoa; phylum Chordata; class Amphibia; order Anura; family Aromobatidae; genus Allobates; species Allobates femoralis. Next base: position 208,933,013 of record JARQOC010000007.1, on the reverse strand, counting down.
TTAGCGAGGGTACAAGCGACGGGGGTACCTATCGCTGTACCCTCGCATTGTAAGTAAGTACCACTGATCCAAAAAACTGAAGGCATTATGATGCAGAATAAATCTCAGAGACTCCTAAATTAAATCAATTACTGAAGATTCAATTGACGTGGTTACAAGAATCTTTTTGATAGCATCCACGACCAATTGCTGAGGGATCCTTGTATAAAGGCTTTCTATATCGATTGAAGCCAACTTTTAGTTTTTTTGCCAGACAATCTGATTGATGGTACTGACAAGTCATTAGTGTCACGTACACTTGATGGAACAGTGGCAATAAAAGGGTATAAGAACCATCTATATATTTGGAAAGTGGCTCTGTAAAAAATCCTGACCCTGACACTATGGGTCTACCAGGTGGTTCCAGTTCATTCTTGAGAATTTTTGGCAAATAATACCAGTGGGGTTTCACTGGATATTCCATAAAAAAAATTTCCGCTCTGGATTTATAAACCACATTGAGTTCAACATGATGCATAAATAAAGAACGTAACTTCTTTTGGTAGCCCAGTGTAGGGTCAGAAGACAACAGTTTATATGTTGAAGTGTTGTTAAGTTATCTTAATGCTTCTTTAATATACGCTTCTCTGGTAAGGAGAACAACACTTTCATGCCTCCAATAGCGCCTGGTAATAATATAGATCTGTTTCAGGAACTAGTTGACAGGGATGTTCAAGCTCTTATCTATCCTAATCCCAGTAAAAACCTTTCCAACGCTGAACTAGCAGCTCTAAAAACTATAAGTCAGTGGTAAGATATTATTTTTAGGAACGCAGGCAAGGGTGGAGAAGTTGTTTCCTTACCAGAGAAGCGTATATTAAAGAAGCATTAAGACAACTTAACAACACTTCTACATATAAACCGTTGTCTTCTGACCCTATACTGGGCTACCAAAAGAAGTACGTTCTTTATTGAGGCATTATGTTGAACTCAATGTGGCGTCTAAATCTGAAGTGGAAAAACGTTTTCCGCAATATCCAGTGAAACTCCACTGGTATTATTTACCAAAAATTCACAAGAATGAATTGGAACCACCTGGTAGACCCATAGTGTCAGGGTCAGGATCTTTAACAGAACCGCTTTCCAAATATATAGATTGGTTCTTACACCCTTTACGTGACACTATTCCATCATATGTACGTGACACTAATGACTTTGTCAGTACCATCGATCAGATTGTCTGGCAAAAAAAAAATACAAGTTTGCTTCAATCGATATTGAAAGAATTTATACAAGGATCCCTCAGCAATTGGCCGTGAATACTATCAAAAAGATTTGTGTAACCACGTCAATTGAATCTTCAGTAATTGATTTAATTTTTGAGTTTTGAGATTTATTTTGCATCATAATGCTTTCAGTTTTTTGGATCAGTGATACGTAGAATGCGAGGGTACAGCAATGGGTACCCCTGTCGCTTGTACCCTTGCTAACCTCTTTCTAGCAATTTTTGAGGAGCAATTTGTGTATTCCTTAAGTAATCCATTCTTTAAAAACATTAAGAACTACATAAGGTACGTCGACGACGTCCTTATAGTCTGGGAGGGGAGTAAAAGTGAACTTGATGAGTTTATTCGGTATTTGAACGACAATACCTTTAATATATTTTTCACCTCAGTGCTTGGGGACTTTGAGTTAGATTTCCTTGATATAAAACTACAGGTTAGAGATAATTGCATAAAACAATCAGTCTATAACAAAAAAAAAATCTACCAATTATGTTTACACTTTCAGAGCATTCATCCCCTCCACATAAAATTGGCTTTCCCCTTTAGCCAATTTTTGCATTTAAAAAGGATAAACAATACTGTTTCGGGCTACAATCAGCAAGGAGATGAATTGGAATTGGCTTTACTAGATAAGGCTTATTCCAAAACTGTACTAAAACATGCAAGAGACAGAACTTCTGCATACACTCCCTGAGACTTATCACTATTGCTTACTTAATAGACATATTTAAACCCTTACCAAATATGCAAACTCCAAAAGCAACTATTACCGCCTGGCGAAGCTTACTAACAAAAATAAAACAGGATTCAAAACCCAAAGACTTGAATCTTGGTTTCCTCCCAATCAAATCTTGGAGATCCTGATACCTAAGCTAAAATTAAGTAAATGGACAGAGAATGGAATATTGACGATCCAAGATATCTTCTTAGACAACACTTCGACTCCTTTCCAATCTTTCCAAGGCAAATTCAATCTACCTATCACAGAGAAGTTGACATGGTCCAAAATTCATTTATATTTAACATCTAAGAATATTCTTTTGATTCTCCCTAAAAGTATCATTGATTTATTATTTAACCCTCTTGACACCGCAAAATGGAAAACTAACTAAATCTATAGGTTATACAATGATGATATTGAATTATTGAAAATGAAAAACATGATAACGTGGGAGAAGGAATTACAACTCCAAATAGATTCAACACAACTTTCTAAATCATTGGAAATTATTTATACTAACACTTTTTGTGCCTCTCTTCACGAGTCTTATTTAAATCATTCTCTATATGGTATTGGACCCCTGAGAGACTCCACAAAATGTCATCTTCTGTGTCACCTGACTGCTGGAGAGGATGTGGAAAGGTAGGATCTCTCACACATTTTCAGGAGGTGCTCTAAACTGACCAACTTATGGGCCGAAATAAAAAACCTAATTAAGTCCCTTACTAACTTGCAGATATCTCTTAACCAACAGTTAGTCTTTCTTCTATTGGGAATAGAAGACTTTCCAGTCAACCTTAGGCATATCATTTGCCATATTATTATAACCACCAAACTACTAATTGCCTCATGATGGAAAAGCACGGAAGTTTCCACGATATCAAATATAATAGACAGAGTTTCTACCTATAATATTTATGAGTATAATATCGCCTTAAAACTAAATTGTTTGAACAAATACAAAACCAAATGGGAGATATGGACTCACCACTTCATGCCCAATCTAACCCTTTCTAGAACTCGATGACGTTACTATATTAAGAATTTCTACTTTACTTTATTAATAACCACTTAATTAATACTTAATAACAATCTTCTATACGTCACTCTGGATATAGTTTTCACCAAGAAGTGTATGTGTTACTAAAAGATAAAGGTATTTCACTTTAATTTTGTTAAATGTTCATTTTAATGTGTTTCAATTATGTTACTCAATACTCAAGGAATCTGAGATGTAAAAGATTTGGTATTTTCTTGTAACTAGTTTGTACAAGTAGGATATTGGTTCCTTTTTGTAGTATGTGTATTTCTCCCCCCCCCTCCTTTATTTATGTTTTCCCTTCTGTACAAAAGTTCAATAAAAATACTTTAAACAAGAAAATATGTGTGTCCTAAGAGCCACAGAGCAGGGTATAAAGGTACGACTGGTCAGAGTACTGTGCCTTATCACACTATCGCACTACGACACATGTAAAGTGCCGTATTCTTTACTACAGGGTGGGCCATTTATATTAATATACACCTAAATAAAATGAGAATGAGAATGGGTTGGTGATTTCAACTTCCTGTTTGTGACACAATAGTATATAATGGAGGGGGAAAACTTTTCCAGATGGTTGGTGACCATGGTGGCCATTTTGAAGTAGGCCATTTTGGGTCTAATTTTATTTTTTTCAATGGGAAGAGGGTCATGTGACATATCAAAGGTATTGAGAATTTTGTAAGAAAAACAATGGTGTGCTTGGTTTCAAAGTAACTTTATTCTTTCATGAGTTATTTACAAGTTTATGACCACTTATAAAATGTGTTCAAAGTGCTGCCCATTGTGTTGGATTGTCAATGCAACCCTCTTCTCCCATGCTTGACACACTGATAGCAACACCACAGAAGAAATGCTAGCACAGGCTTCCTGTATCCGTTATTTCAGATGCTGCACATTTTGTATCTTCACAGCATAGACAATTGCCTTCAGGTGACCCCAAAGATAAAAGTCTAAGGGTTTCAGATTGGAAGACATTGTTGGCCATTCAACTGGTCCACGACAACCAATCAACTATTCAGAAAACTGTTCAAGTAGGAATGTTGGAACTGACACCCATAATGTGGTGGTGCACCATCTTGTTGGTAAAACTCAGGAATCATGCCATCTTTAGTGCATAAAGAGGGCAACACATCATGTAGCAATTTCAGATATCCAGTGGCATTGAGGATTCCATTGACGAAGAATGGCCCCACTATCTTTGTACCCCATATACCACGCCATGCTATACATTTTTGTGTTCCAACAGTCTTGGAAGGATCTATCCACTTTGGGTTAGTGTCAGACCAATAGCGGTGGTTTTGTTTGTTAACTTCATCATTCACAAAAAAGTTTGCCTCATCACTGGACATAATGTTCTGTGTAAACTGAGGGTCCTTTTCCAATTTTTGTTTTGCCCATTGTGCAAATTCAGTGCTCCGATCTGGGTCATCCTCGTTGAGATGCTGCAAAAGTTGGATTTTGTAAGGGTTTTGTGAGTAGCTAATATCCACCGAAGGGATATTCGACTGATGCCACTCTCCAGTGACATGCGGTGAGTGCTATACTGTGGGCTCTTGCTGAATGAAGCTAGGACAGCCACTGTTCTTTCTTCATTAGTGACAGTTTTCTTGCATCCATATTTTGGCAAATACAACACTGAAACTGTTTCACAAAATTTGGCAAGCAGTTTGCTAACTGTAGCATGGGTCTCATAGGGTGTCTTGCATTGAAATCTGCTGCAATGACCCGGGTACTGCGTTCACCACACATCAACACCATTTCTATTGGCTCATCAAGTGTTAACCTCTGCGACATGTCAATGGCTGTAAACAAAGAGAATCTTGTAAATAACTTCTGAAACAATAAAGTTACGTTAAAACCAAGCACACCATTGTTTTTCTTATGAAATTCTCAATGAGTTTGATGTGTCACATGACCCTCTTCCCATTGAAAAAAATAAAGTTGGATCCAAAATGGCCAACTTCAAAATGGACACCATAGTCACCACCCATCTGGAAATGTTTCCCCCCACCCATATACTAATGTGCCACAAACAAGAAATTGATATCACCATCAATTCCCATTTTATTTAGATGTATCTATATAAATGTCCCACCCTGTATATCATATTACGTGGTGAGAGTCCCACACAATTTGTAGGAACAGAAGTTAAAATGATCCAATGTGAACAGAACAGTAATGTCAATACAAGATTACTGCTCCATTAACTGAGTCGTCTGTGTGACCGTTAGTATCCATGTAACCATTGCTCCCACACTGAATGGAGTGGTAGTACTCGTGTAAACATTGCTTTCAAGGTGAATGGAGTGGTAGTACTCATGTAACCATTGCTCCCACAGTGAATGGAGCCATAGTACTCGTTTAACCATTGCTCTCACAATGGATGGAGTGATACTACACCTGCAACCATTGCTCTCACAGTGAATGGTGTGGTAGTACTCATGTAACCATTGCTCCTATAGTGAATGGAGCTGTAGTACTCATGTAACCATTGCTCCGGCAGTGGATAAACTGGTAGTACATGTGTAACCATTGTTCCCACAGTGAATGGAGCGGTAGTGCACGTGTAACCATTGCTTCCACAGACAGTGAATAGAGCGATAGTTACACACACACTACAGAGCTCTATTTATTTGGCTGATATGAAGACCTCGTTTCTATGATCGGTGAGGTCCCAGAGCATAGTATGCATAATATATGTTTCAGATACGCTGTGGATAAGTGATCAATGTTGTTGGTGGGATAACACATTTAAAATGTGCATCATGTCCTTCATGACCACGTGCAAAAAAGACAAATGACCGGGCACTACACACCTTAGAGCTCTGCTACGTGCCAATTTTGGCTCACCCCGATGCCTGGTGTTGCACAGCCTTGCGGAAGTAATATGCAGTTCATAAAGGGATAAATAAAGAAAGGCGGCACTCACTGTATAGGCTGGTGGAAGAGTGTTTTAATCCAGGTAAATTATTCCATTAAAACAGTGCTGGTGCGGTGGGGAGAGGGAGTGAGAGGCCGTCGGAACGACGGTACCATTTTGTATCGTGTAGCGATACTTCTGCGGGTTCCAGTATGTCCTTCATGACCACAAAAAGGTTCTGCACTGCAGGCCAAAGTCCATACTTTTAACTTTCTATTGCCACATTTGAAACGCCAACTAAGCAAATGGTTATTCTAGGTTCAAGCCTATCCGCCATAAATACAGACCTGTGTTTGGTCATATCAAGACATTTGTTAAAATGTTGTTAAGTACTGACCTGTCCAGAATTTGTGCACCTCGCTGTTTAATGACTTGCACAGACGGTTAGAAGAATAAACATGAAAGCTGTACTGCAATCCACACTCCAGGCCCGAGATTTGACAAGCGGGGTCAACGTTATCACAGAAAAGCTCATTTCCTGAGGGATCAATGGCGACTGCTGTATGATTGGTCAGATACATGTTGTTTTCATTCCAGGATACCAGAGCATCATATGTCAAACAGTCAATGTTCACCTCCACCACTTCTGGAGTACATGGAACTGCATATAAACCAGACATGTTCATTACTTAAAAGGCTATAGTGGCTGTTCTATTCATTTATCTTGGATGAGTGCATGTGATTAGGACTTGCAGCCGGGGAATGGCAATTGTGACCTCCATGGGGACTGTAAACTAGGGGAGCCACATCATTGTAGAGCCAACCAAGGAGGTACCAGAACTACCTAGTCTTGCTTTCCTCACATACATAATCAGGTCCAGTATTCAAGTGAATGACTCGTTCAGAGGGGAAGGATATAAGAGAGGAGAAGCAGCACTGCCTGCAAAAGCAGAATTTCCCTATCTTCTTGGTTGTGTTCATAGCACTGCACTCTGTTCTCCAGGAGGACACTGAGAGTGGCATCTCCAGCTGAAAGAGTCAGGAGTGATGACTATGGTGATGTGACTATGTGGATATATATTTTCTATACCTTTCCCCATGATTTTAGAATCAATTAGTTCCACGGCCCATTGTGAGTTTTGCAATCTGACACTACTTAGGATAGTTGGGATACTCAAGGAGAACAAGAAGTTTGTATGACCTCCATGTGTTTGTGTGGGTTTCCTCCAGGTTCTCTGGTTTTCTCCCACACTCCAAAGACACACTGATCGGGAATTTAGATTGTGAGCCCCAATGGGGACAGTGATGATAATGTACGTAAAGAACTGTGGAATATCATGGCGCTATATACATGTGTAAAATAATGATAATAATTCTAATAATGCTGTAAAAACAAGCATGACTGTAGTCAATTAAGTTAGTATGTGCACAGACACCAGTATTGATGCAGGGGCATTTTCCTATGTTGTTATTGAATAAGTAATAATTAGACATTTGATATCTGATAAACCTATAAAATGGTTAGCTCGGATGGTATTGTATGTGATCACCTGTCTCAATAGTAGATTCAGTGGCAGCGTCAGTGCGGCAGTATGAGCCCCAGGATGTAACCAGCGCTGAATACGTATATCCACAGCGAGCTCCTTCCATGGCGCACATATTAGTGGTTGTGTTACATGACAGAGTGTGTCCATTATTCCCTTTAACAACCACTGAATAGGACACCGCCCCTCTGCTAAGAGACCAGGTAACATTTATAAGGTCCAGTGCTGAGCAGTCCATGTTGATTTCAACGTTGGTGGGCATGCATGGTGCTGTGAATGAAATAGAAATATCATAGAAGCCATAAAAGAATCACACCTTATATACAGTATATTATATATATATGTGAACCCTCATAGGCAGGGTCCTCTCATCCCTATACCTGTCTGTGCCTTGTACTGTTCATGATTATTGTGCTTGTCTAATTATGTCCCTTTTTACATGTAAAGCACCATGGATTGAACGGCACTATAGTCATAAATAATATAAACACAAACACACACCTGTATATATATACACACACTATACATTCATATACCGTATATATTATGTATACATTAATGTCTTACTTGTAGTAGTAGTTTTGTAGTCTATTACAAAGTATTTTAACCTAGAGCCAAGAATAAAGAAATTCCTACAAATGGCGGGTATTTCTAAGCTTCTTTGTAAGGATATGATGACTGTTGTGACTAGAAGGGTGCTATAACATCTTTATGTTGACTCTGTGACTAAGAATAATTGGTCGTGACTACTGATGTAGTGGTTTGATCGGTCACTTCAATCCATAGTATCCATGGCATCTGGAATTGGTAAACCAAATATGCGACTCCGACTCCACAATTTCCCTGAATCCGACTCCAACTCTACAAAAACAGACTCCGACTCCACGACTCTGACTCCGCGACCATGGCTGTTAAGTCAGTAAACCAACCATCCAACTCTGACTCCGACTCCTCAGTTTCCCCGAATCCGACTCAGACTCCACCCAAAATGGACACTGACTCCACAGCACTGGTAAGTAGGCATAGCTCTTGTGATCTCTGCTTAGTTTCACTAGGGCAATGTTGTCAGACATTTTAATTCCCATGCCTCACACTTTACAGGCAAATTGTACCACAAGCGCTGTTTGTAAAAGTGCAAACATCTGGGTCATGGGCCTCGAGTCAGTACAGTGATAACACCAGAAATCTGGTGGAAAGCTCTTTAACGAAGTCACATTTATCTCACACATTGCAACGTTGCTCTAAAATATTGCGACTTTTGTTGTTTTCATTTATGACTAGCTCCACAAAGTGGGTGAAGCTGGGGCAGGACAGGGCATGATGAGGACTACTCGTCTCATTCATAATGAGCTATGGTGTATCCTATCCCACAAATCTTACTCCAGTCCCTTACTGGAGTAAGATTTCTTGTGAGACACATGCTACTCTTTAGTTGAGTCTTATTTAATAAGAAACATGTGCCTCTTAATGAATCAGGCGCCTCGGACTCTAGCACCCTCATAAAGCTCCCTCATAAGGACTAGTGCCAGTGCCAGTCTTGATGAACTGGGCCCAAAGTGTCTATCATCTATTAGTGTCTTCTTCAAAGGAATAATATGGAGATAGTATTACACCTATTAGATGGGGATACATGTTGCTGCGTGCTTGCATTGACCCATGGTGTTAAGTATGTTACATGAAGCTTTGGTGTTATTTCAGTTGAAATATTTCAAAAAGCTTAAAAATGTAATTACAATGCGACTTCAGCCGAGCATGATAATGTACACTGTGTTAGACCAACTGACCGGTTGTAACTGTAGTTGCATTAGTTGTAATGCTGTGGCAGCTGCCATCCATTGCTGTGACTGTGACATTGTAGAGCTGTCCGCACTGTAAATTAGACACCGAGCATGAGGTGGTTGATGATACACAGGAAATGTCATTGCCGTCAGGCCCATGAAACACCGCCATATACGACACTGCCCCAGCACTCAGCTCCCATTGGACTGATGCTCCATTAACTCCACAATCTGGTGCCGCTGAGAGGTACATCGGGCTGCACGGAGCTGTAAGATTCAGGTAAAGCAAGTTATACTAATCATTCAGACAAACCAGGATATAATTATATAATCTAGATCCCACTACGTCACATATGTTACCTGGCCCAATAAGGCAAACACATGAGGTAGATAAACACAAAAGAACATGTAGGGCAATGGTGTCATAAACATTAGCTGTTTGAATTACCATACACGTACTTTTACAAATTGATGCAGCTGTGACACACTTAGGGCCCTTTCACATCAGCGTTTTTCGTAATTCGCGGCAGATGCGGTGAAAAAACCGCATCTGCCGCGTTTGCCGCATAACGGTTCCACTTGCGGCACGGTTGCGGTTTTTTCCATAGGAAGTATAGGGGGACTTGCGGCAGATGCGGCAAGTGCGGTATTGCACTTGCGGCAGGTGCGGCAGAGAAAAAAACCGCGGCTTACTGCGGTTTTTTTCGCTGCCGCACCTGCCGCAAGTGCAATACCGCACTTGCCGCATCTGCCGCAAGTCCCCCTATACTTCCTATGGAAAAAACCGCAACCGTGCCGCAAGTGGAACAGTTATGCGGCAAACGCGGCAGATGCGTTTTTTTCACCGCATCTGCCGCGAATTACGAAAAACGCTGATGTGAAAGGGCCCTTACGGTGTAAAGTCACTGGAGGTGACCGGTAGATCCCATATACTAACATGGACACATCACCAGGGGTCATCTCAATGCAACTAACAGCCATTGTTAGCATTAGTGCTGTCAGAATATCAAGTAAGAAGTAACAAAATATAGAAAGGGGATATAGAACCTGAGGAGGGCAATGGGGAGAGATTCTGGAGAAGGTTCCCTTAGTGCAGAGGGTCCCAACTCCAGTCCTCAAGGCACACCAACAGTGCAGGTTTTCAGGATTTCCTTAGAAATTGGAATCATTCCCAGTGCAGGTGATTCAATTATCACCTGTGCAATACTAAGGAAATCCTGAAAACCTGCACTGTCGGTGTGCCTTGAGGACTGGAGTTGGGAACCTCTGCCTTAGTGTGTCACAGATTATGACATCTATATGTACACCAATATATGTACAAAACGCCTCAATTCAGGGATGATATAGGACTGAGCGTGGACTCCTTGTGTCCTAGATTTAAATAACAATCAGCAGATCTGCTCTACATGATATTTTTGGATGGCATTGACAGATATAATTAACAGTGTCTATCCTGTAAATGTAAATGAGAAAAAACTGCTGGCACTCCCTAACATAATGTGAATAGGTGCATAACTGAACATAAGATAATTTAACAAAAAGAAAGTTACACTCTGCAATGTTAAGGCATGGAAACATGAAAACAGAACATGGACTAGCATTATACCTAAGGAAGTATGAAAACATGAGACACTTAGCAAATAAAAATGGCCATCTCTATATGCACCCAGTAGCCATGTCGAGGCGTATCTCTTTACTGTACACAATAGCCATCTTCCTTTGTCAATGGGGACAAAACATTTCTTAAAGGGGAGAAGGAGGCAGGGCTAGAATATGAAGTGTTTGAGTTTGGTAAAATGTTAACCCTTTCTTAATCACCTAATGTAAAATTACATCATGTAGTTGCGGGTAGTGCATGAAGTGGGCTCAGGAATTGGCTTTGCAAGGCTCAGTCAACATTACAATTGTGCACAATGGGAGGCACAAAGGATGTGTGCCCAACAGTGGCCATTGTTAGGTTCCATGCCGAGGCAAACGTCCACCATAGGAACCTATTATGAAACGTATACCGAATCGTATACAAATGGTATGTGGACGCAAACCAGGCAGAGGCTGAAAGAACACACTTTTGTGATATGGAGCTTCTGTCAATAATACAGTATGCATATTCTGTATACATATTAAAAGTTGCTATACTTTACGTCCGCTGTGAGGACAGTGTGCACCTAGCCTTACACTGCCAGTATCTACCTGTAATAGCGGCTAAAGCAAGCTCTGCCCACCTCTGTTTAACCATTGCAGTCTTTAGTATAAGCAATCAGACAAACACAGGTTCAAGTGTGCTAAAAAGATTAAAAAGTAAAGTAATAAACGATGTATATAGAGCAACAACAAGGTTTTTTTATTTACAAAGTTCTGACTTTTTTCAATAATAATAAAAAATTATTCACAATTTCATTGCAGTTGGATTTTGTTTCCTCTTCACTGTGGTAAAGTGAATGGTCTATAATTCAATAGAAAAATATTAGAAACTGAGAGTCCTCAGTGGTTGACACCTTTTATTGGTAACTGAAAAGATGGTAAACATAGCAAGCTGTCGGGACACTGTAGCCCCTTCATCAGGCTGATCATGAAACAGATTCTGAAGACACATAGGCCAGGGTCAAACATGGCATCCGTTTTTGGGATCATTTTTGTCATTTTTTTTCCTAAATCCAAAAAATGCATATGCGTTAACGCAAGTGTGTCTGCGTTTTTAAAAAACGCATGCGTTTTTATTTAGCATCCCAAAAAACGCTGCTAGCAGCGTTTTTGGGTGCAGTAAAAAAACGCATGCTTTTTCTAACATGGGGCCCTATGGGGAACGCATGCATTAACACATGGTACATATAGGCACCATGCGTTAACGCATATGCATTTTTGATGAAAAAATTACTAAGTCCAAAAAACGGCCAGGAGCTCAGGAGACATTATTGGCACCCTAAATTTAACGGATCCGTTTTTCTAAAGCCTCAAAAAAGTGGATTGCTATGTGTGACCCTGGTCACACATATATACATAAGCAAAAAAAAAAAAACAGTGAAAGGCTGGGGTCACAGTACCATTTTTCACATGCATTTTTGGAGACCTGCGTTTTCAAAAACGCATGTAAAAAACGCACCCATAGGCCCCCATGTTAAAAAACGCATGCCCTAATAGCCAAAAAGCATGAGTGACTGTCCCATGCGTTTTTGGAGCATATACAAAAACGCATGCGTTTTTGTAGAAAACGCATGCGTTTTTATAACATGGGTTCCTATGGAAGACGCATGCAAAAATGCATGTACAGTTAGTACCTTTTAGTGCCATTCAAAAACGCATGCGTTTCCCATAGGAGCCCATGTTAAAAAACGCATGCGTTTTTCCGGAAACGCATGCGTTTTTCAAAACGCTCCAAAAAATACTACAAGCACTATTTTTATGTGCAGATTCAAAAACGCACCCAAAAACGCAGGAAGCCATCACACACCTTACAAAACTCATGCTGACATGAAAAAAAGCATGAGTTTTGTTAAATCACTTAAAAAAAACGCATGGCAACTGTGACCACAGCCTTAGGCTACGTTCACACATCGCGTATTATTTGCGCTTTTTTGCGCGCGTATTTCCCCCCAAAGCGGACCTGCGTCTGCGTGTCACAGCAAAGTGAATGCACTTTCACTTTTGCTGTTCACACACAGCGCAATTTTCGGCCGCGCTTTTATGGGAGAAAGCGCGCGCGTAAAAAGAATGAACATGTCAATTCTTTCCGTCTTTTTACGTGCGCCTTCTCCCATAGGCCCCATTTTAACCCCTGGAATTACGCATCGTCATTCAGACGATGCGCATTCCAGAGCGGGGCAAGGGGTATGTGCAGGAAATGATGTCACACGGGAACAGCCCCAGGGAAAACAGGAACAGGAAATCCCACCATTTTGGGATTCCTGCTTTCCCGTGGCTGTCCCTGGGTCCCGCTGCACCCGCCGGCCATTATCTGCTCCAGCTTCCCCTGTGTCCTGTCCCCGCTCCGTCCAGCTTCCCCTGTGTCCTGTCCCCGCTCCGTCCAGCTTCCCCTGTGTCCTGTCCCCGCTCCGTCCAGCTTCCCCTGTGTCCTGTCCCCGCTCCGTCCAGCTTCCCCTGTGTCCTGTCCCCGCTCCGTCCAGCTTCCCCTGTGTCCTGTCCCCGCTCCGTCCAGCTTCCCCTGTGTCCATATCCCCGCTCCGTCCAGCTTCCCCTGTGTCCATATCCCCGCTCCGTCCAGCCCCCTCTGTGTCCATATCCCCGCTCCGTCCAGCCCCCCTGTGTCCATATCCCCGTGTCCTGTCCAGCCTGCACCCTCCCATACCGGTCCCCGCCATCCACCCGCCCTCCTCCTATAGTTTTTCGGCCGGCGGGCTCATGCGCCCACCGGTCAAGCTGCAGGCCCCCTCCTCCCTGCTCTTACCCACCCCCCTGCTCGTACCCAGCCCTGCTCACCTGTTCCGGTCCGGCGGGCTGCACGCGCCGGTGCACCGGCCCGCACCGTCGGCCTCCTCTGCAGTCTCCGGTGTGGCCCCTCCTCTTCTCAGGGGCTCCTCCTCCTCATCGGTGGGTAAGTATGAATAGATGGATGGGTGAATGTATGTATGTATGTATGTATGTGTGCGTGCTCGGATGAGTGCATGCATGAATGTCAGCTTGCATGAATGTCAGCGTGCATGCGTGGATGTGTGTGTATGTGGTGTGCATACGTGGATGTGTGCGTACGTGGATGTGTGCGAACGTGGATGTCAGCATGCGTGCGTGGATGTGCGTGCGAGGATGTCAGCGTGCGTGGATGTGTGCAAACGTGGATGTGTGTGTACGTGGATGTGTGCGTACGTGGATGTGTGCATACGTGGATGTGTGCGTACGTGGATGTGTGCGTACGTGGATGTGTGCGTACGTGGATGTGTGCGAACGTGGATGTCAGCGTGCGTGGATGTGTGCAAACGTGGATGTGTGTGGTACGTGGATGTGTGCGTACGTGGATGTGTGCGTACGTGGATGTCCGCATGCGTGCGTGGATGTGCGTGCGAGGATGTCAGCGTGCGTGGATGTGTGCAAACGTGGATGTGTGTGTACGTGGTGTGCGTACGTGGATGTGTGCGAACGTGGATGTCAGCATGTGTGCGTTGATGTGTGTGTGGATGTGCGTGCGTGGATGTGTGTGTACGTGGATGTGTGCGTACGTGGATGTGTGCGTACGTGGATGTGTGCGAACGTGGATGTCAGCATGCGTGCGTGGATGTGCGTGCGAGGATGTCAGCGTGCGTGGATGTGTGCAAACGTGGATGTGTTTGTACGTGGTGTGCGTACGTGGATGTGTGCGAACGTGGATGTCAGCATGCGTGCGTTGATGTGTGTGTGGATGTGCGTGCGAGGATGTCAGCGTGCGTGGATGTGTGCGAACGCGGATGTGTGCATACGTGGTTGTGTGCGTACGTGGATGTGTGCGAACGTGGATGTCAGCATGCGTGCGTTGATGTATGTGTGGATGTGCGTGCGAGGATGTCAGCGTGCGTGGTTGTGTGCGTACGTGGATTTGTGCGAACGTGGATGTCAGCATGCGTGCGTTGATGTGTGTGTGGATGTGCGTGCGAGGATGTCAGCGTGCGTGGATGTGTGCGTACGTGGATGTGTGCGAACGTGGATGTCAGCATGCGTGCGTTGATGTGTGTGTGGATGTGCGTGGTTGTGTGCGTGCGTGGATGATGGGTGCATACATGGATGGATGGATGGGTGCAACAAGGGATCAAGTGTCCCCTTGTTATAGTCTCTGGGATCATAGTCATGGTGCACTGTATAACAGATCATTGTCATACAGTGCACCACAACTCTGACCCCCGAGACTGTAGGAAGAGGACACTTGATCCCTTGCTGTAGTCTCTGGATTGAGCAGAGGCGATCGAGCATCGTGGGACCTTCGTTCTGGACTACGTCGGAGGCGATCGAGCGTCGTGGGACCTTTGTTGTGGACTACGTCGGATCTTTATAATAAAGATGGAGTCCGAATTTTGTTTGTGTTTTTTTTCAAATAAAAAGATTTTTCTATGTGTGTATTTTCTGACTATTTACCAGAGATTCCTAATGGCGGGTCTAACATTGGCCCTATATTATGAATCTCGGGCTTAGTGCCAGCTGCCAATAAAAAGCTGGCATTAACCCCTTTATTACCCAGTTTGCCACCGGCACCAGGGCAACTGGAAGAGCATGGGTACAGCGCCAGAAAATGGCGCTTCAATGAATGTGCCATTTTCTGGGGCGGCTGCGGGCTGCAATTCGCAGCATGGGGGGCCCAGAACGCTTGGGCCTTTCCATGCTGAGGATTCCAGCCCCCAGCTGCCTAGTTGTACCTGGCTGGGCCAAAAATATGGCGGAGCCCTATGTAATTTTTTTTTTCTAGAATTAGTTCTAGAAATAAAAAAAAAAAAAATGGGCTTTGCTGTATTTTTGGTTGCAGCCAGGTACAACAAGGCAGCTGGGGGTTGCTGGCAGTCTGTAGCTGCCAAGTTGTACCTGGCTGGACTAAAAATATGGCGGAGCCCCATGTCATTTTTTTTTCTAGAATTCTAGAAATAAAAAAAAAAATGGGCTTCGCTGTATTTTTGGTTGCAGCCAGGTACAACGAGGCAGCTGGGGGTTGCTGGCAGTCTGTAGCTGCCAAGTTGTACCTGGCTGGACCAAAAATATGGCGGAGCCCCATGTCATTTTTTTTTTCTAGAATTAGTTCTAGAAATAAAAAAAAAAGTCCTTCGTTGTATTTTTGGTAGCCAGCCAGGTACAACTTGGCAGCTGGCTGACTGGAATCCTCAGCGTGGAGAGACCCAAATGTTGTGGGTCCCCCACGCTGCAAATTGCAACCCACAGCCACCCAAGAAAATAGCGCATTCATTAGAGGCGGCATTTTCTGGTGCTGCAACCCAACTCTTCCAGTTGCCCTTGTGCTGGTGGTACATGGGTTCTCCATACACGACATGGTGTCAGCTAACAATTTCAATGGAAAATTAGCTCCAATTGTTAGCGGAAACCTTGTTGCGTATGGAGAGCCACTCCCTGTGTGCCTGAACATTGGAGCTCCCCCACAAGTGACCCCATTTTGGAAACTAGACCCCCTAAGGAACTTATCTAGATGCATAGTGAGCACTTTGTTTCCCCAGGTGCTTCATAAATTGATCCGTAATAAGGAATAAGTACGTTTTTATTTTCACAAAAATTTATTTTTTCATTTTTACGGATCAATTTGTGAAGCATCTGGGGGTTCAAAGTGCTCAATATGGATCTAGATATGTTTCTTTGGGGGTCTAGTTTCCAAAATGGGGTCACTTATGGGGGAGCTCCAATGTGGAGACACACGGGGACCCTCCAAACGCGACATGGTGTCCGCTAACAATTTGAATGGAAAATGAGCTCAAATTGTTAGCGGACACCATGTTTGGAGGGTCCCTGTGTGTCTCCACATTGGAGCTCCCCCACAAAGGGAGGCTAAGGAGGACATGGAGGAGACGAGACCAGGGAGGAGAGGAGGCCACTGTACAGTGCTAACCACTGAGCCACTGTATACAGTGCTAACCATTGAGCCACCATATACAGTGCTAACCACTGAGCCACCATATACAGTGCTAACCACTGAGCCGCTATATACAGTGCTAACCACTGAGCCACCGTATACAGTACTAACCACTGAGCCACCATATACAGTGCTAACCACTGAGCCACCAATACATGCTAACCACTGAGCCACCATATACATGCTAACCACTGAGCCACCATATACAGTGCTAACCACTGAGCCACCGTATACATGTAACCACTGAGCCACCATATACAGTGCTAACCACTGAGCCACCAATACAGTGCTAACCACTGAGCACATATACATGCTAACCACTGAGCCACCATATACAGTGCTAACCACTGACCACCATATACAGTGCTAACCACTGAGCCACCGATACAGTGCTAACCACTGAGCCACCATATACAGTGCTAACCACTGAGCCCATATACAGTGCTAACCACTGAGCACCATATACAGTGCTAACCACTGAGCCACCATATACATGCTAACCACTGAGCCACCGTATACAGTGCTAACCACTGAGCCACCGTATACAGTGCTAATCACTGAGCCCTATACAGTGCTAACCACTGAGCCACCTATACGAGTGCTAAACCACTGAGCCACCATATACAGTGCTAACCACTGAGCCACCATATACAGTGCTAACCACTGAGCCACCGTATACAGTGCTAACCACTGAGCCCATATACACTGCTAACCACTGAGCCACCATATACAGTGCTAACCACTGAGCCACCGTATACAGTGCTAACCACTGAGCCACCGTATACAGTGCTAACCACTGAGCCACCAGTATACAGTGCTAACCACTGAGCCACATATACAGTGCTAACCACTGAGCCACCATATACAGTGCTAACCACTGAGCCACCATATACATGCTAACCACTGAGCCACCGTATACATCTAACCACTGACCCTTACAGTGCTAACCACTGAGCCACCATATACAGTGCTAACCACTGAGCCACCTATAGTTAACCACTGAGCCACCATATACAGTGCTAACCACTGAGCCACCATATACAGTGCTAACCACTGAGCCACCATATACAGTGCTAACACTGAGCCACCGTATACAGTGCTAATCACTGAGCCACCATATACAGTGCTAACCACTGAGCCACCATATACAGTGCTAACCACTGAGCCACCGTATACAGTGCTAACCACTGAGCCACCGTATACTGTGCTAACACTGAGCCACCATACAGTGCTAACCACTGAGCCACCTATACAGTGCTAACCACTGAGCCACCGATATACGTGCTAACCACTGAGCCACCATAACAGTGCTAACACTGAGCCCATATACAGTGCTAACCACTGAGCCACCTATACAGTGCTAACCTGAGCACTATACATGCTGGTACCCTGCTACATGAAATGCAGCCATGTAGATTCCATGCTACACTGAGCACTTCAATGGAAATGTAATAATGGAGCAAAGTATAAGGTAACACTGACACACGCTTTTTGTTCTTAACAACTGTAGCCATTATCTATGTGCTAACACTGCAGAAAACAAACGCGTCGCTAACCACTAGCCCCATACACAGTGTATCACTGAGCACCATATACAGTGCTACCCCTGAGCCACTATATACACTGCTTGGGTTACCCTTGCTGGACATAGAAAATGCAGCATGTAGATTGTCCATTCTCTAGTTCACTTTTCAATGGAGAATGTAATAATGGAAAAGAAAGGAAATGACATCACAAGGCTTTTTTTTTTCTTTTTTTTTTTTAACAAACTTCATTTCTATGTGTTTGCAGTACACATGCAGAAAAAAACGCGTCCGTAAAAAAACGCATCAAAAAAACGCATGTGTGTGAACACACATGCGTTTTTTTACGCGCGTAAAAAGACGCGCGTATTTCTTTAGAAAACTGCATGCGTAAAAATACGCGACAAAATACGCGATGTGTGAACGTAGCCTTAGGCTGTGGTCACACATAGAAATCCGTTTTTGGAAGTGATTTTCATCACCAATCCGTTTTTTATAGGGTGCTTTTTGAGCCTCCTGCACTCCTGAACGTTTTTGGAATTTTCATTAAAAAAACGCATGCGCGAACGCATGCGCAAACGCAAGTGCGCGTTTGCATGCGTTCGCGCATGCGTTTCCCATAGGGCCCCATGTTAAAAAAAACGCATGAAAACGCATGCGTTTTTTAACTGATGCCAAAAACGTTGCATGCAACGTTTTTGACTCAAAAACGGACAGGGCAATGTTTGGAGCTCCATAGAAAAACAGACAGGGTGTTTATTACACCCAATCCGTTTTTCTGTCAGTTTTTGGACTTAGAAAAAAAAATGAGAAAACTGAAGCCAAAAACGGACTGAGGGCTTATGTGGAACCCCAGCCTTAGGCTGGGGTTACACATAGAAGTCCGTTTTTGGAAGTCCTTTTCATCACCAATCCGTTTTTTATAGGGTGCTTTTTGTGTCTCCTGCACTCCTGTACGTTTTTGGACTTAGTCATTTTTTCATTAAAAAGGCATATGCGTTAACGCATGCGTTAACGCAAGTGCCTATATGTGCCATGCGTTAACGCATGCGTTTCCCATAGGGCCCCATGTTAAAAAAAAAGCATAAAAACGCATGCGTTTTTTAACTGATGCCAAAAACGCTGTTTACTGCGTTTTTGGCTCAAAAACGGACAGGGCAATGTTTTGAGCTCCAGAGAAAAACGCACAGGGTGTTTATTACACCCAATGCGTTTTTCTGTCAGTTTTTGGACTTAGAAAAAAAAATTACCAAAACTGAAGCCAAAAACGGACTGAGGGCTTATGTGTAACCCCAGCCTCAGATGCTGTGGTAAATACGACAGGTGACATCAAGCAGAGTCAGGCTGGGGAGGTGGGAGAGCTCAGCTGGGAGGTAGAGTCAAAATTCTAAGACAAAGAGGAACAGATTGTATTATTGTGATATGGCTAGTGGCCTGCGGAGACCTGAAAATACTTCAGTGAGGCTGGGGTTCCACATGAGCCCTCAGTCCGTTTTTGGCTTCATTTTTGTTAATTTTTTTTTCTAAGTCCAAAAACTGACAGAAAAACGGATTGGATGTAATAAACACCCTGTGCGTTTTTCTCTGGAGCTCAAAACATTGCTCTGTCCGTTTTTGAGCCACAAACGCTGCTAGCAACGTTTTTGGCATCAGTTAAAAAACGCATGCGTTTTTTTAACATGGGGCCCTATGGGAAACGCATGCGTTAACGCATGGCATATGTAGGCATTTGCGTTAACGCGTGCGTTAACGCACATGCGTTTTTAATGAAAAAATGACTAAGTCCAAAAACGTTCAGAAGTGCAGGAGACTCAAAAAGCACCCTATAAAAAACGGATTGGTGATGAAAATCACTTCCAAAAACGGACTTCTATGTGTAACCCCAGCCTGAGTCGTGGAAAGCAATAAATCGAAGCAAGAGTGTTCACATAAGACATGTCAAGAGTTCATTGTCCTCTAAATGTTGGAGATGTGATATCCCAAATGTCCTTTCATTTGATATAAAAACGCATGAATCTGTGATGTCCCCAAATGCCCTTTCATTTTATATTAAAACCCATGAATTCAGGTGAGGCATTTAGTCCTGCTTTGAATGTGTCAAAGGTTGTTATCAATTTGCATTCTCAAATTCATCTCTCTCTCTGTGCTTTAAAGTTACTTTTTAAAATGAGCAGCCTAATACCGTTTTCACTGTGGTCAGGGCTGGAAAAATGTTTTGCTACAGGTAGGTCCTTACGCTTTTCTTTTATTTAGTGGCAATGAGAATTCATTCTTGTTCTGAATTTTTGCCTGGTCTCCCCAACGTACATACCACCTGTTGGACATTTGGTACATATAATTAAACACGCCACATTGCTTGTGGTGCAACTGAAGCTACCTGAGATCTTGTTGAACTACAGCTGCTGGAAAATAATAGAAAAAAAGCCCTCATACACCTATGTCAACAGAGAAATAAAAATGTTAGGGCTTATGCAAGAAGCAGACAAAAAAAACAAGCGCAAAACTGAAAAGTCAACTTGATATGGAGAGATTAAAATGTCTCAAGAAAATAAAATAATAAAAAAATAATGCTAGCCCTTGGCGTCTGCCAAGTAGAGATGAGTGAACCTGTTCGGGTTTGGAGTTTGAGTGCATTGTCTCCCAAGCACTCCAGCGAGCGTCGCTGTGCTCGGGTACACTTGGTGCTTCGGTCCAGTGCGAGCCGCATACAGTGTTTGATCGGCTCACACTAGGGGTAAAATCAGAGTTATTGGATGTAATGTTTGTAAAATTAAAAGAAAAAAAATCCCCATCCTCCCAGCCCTGGAAGTAGTTTGTTTATGGCTAGCTGCATGTGTGCTGAGAGCCAAACTGCCCAATCAGTGACAATCAGTGACAATCAGTGACTTCAAATCAGGTTCGGATCCCTAACAGTGCGCAAAAAAAAAAGGTCTGGCATCACCACCCGAACCCGAACTTCCACGGGTCCGCTCATCCCTACCCCTTAGTAATAAATTTCTATACTGTGTTTTCTCATAGATATACCGTAATTGGTAGATTTTTCAAATGATGAATTTTTTTTTTAAACTTTCTTTTGGGGAAGGGGGATGGGAATGTGATTCTTAGCATTCGTTTCCTGGCAGCAAATGTCACAACTTTGGACCCATGTCTGCTAATGCAATATTGTACAACCTATTTACTTTTTGTGCCTCTACTGCCACATTTTAAAAAGTGGGTAGGACTTAGTGAGCATGACCTAGACAGTTATTACCCCTACATGTGTAACATAATTATGTCAGAACCCGATGTGACGTAGTAGTATAAGTCTATGCTATGACTTTTAATACATTTGTTACATTTTATTCAATTGTACAGTGGACTAAGTCCAATATATGAATTAAAATTAATTACTGTAATTCCACTATGTGATTATCTGAAGTACCTGTAAGGCTCTATTCACTAGAGATGAGCCACCACCCTAGTGTTCGATTTCGATTTGATTCGTTGAATTGGGGGGGGGTGTTCGTCGATTGTTCGTCGAACACCATTGAAAACAATGGCAGGCAAACACAAGCACATACAAACACATAGAAAACACCTTCAAAGGTGTCCAAAAGCTTACAAACTACTCAAAATACACAACAAACACATGGAAAAGTGACAAGTACATATAGTCATGTGAAAAGAAAAGAGGTGGAGAAGTAAAAGGAGGAGGAGACACAGATATAGGCATGCTATGCCCTTCTAAAATCATGTAAAACACAGCAAGGGGACCCCAACAAGAGTGTCCATTTTTTAAAAAAAATTTGAGCACAGGCACCACTTAAGTGGCATCAATTGCCCAGAGTTGCAAGCTTAAAATGGTTGTTGAGATGACTTTCATGCAGCACATTCAAAAATCCACAAGCCTCTAGTCTCCCCATGTTATCTGTAAGATTTGTCACCAAGATCTAAGTAGAGGCCAAAAAAATCAATAGTTTGAGTACTTCATGCATGAACCGTCACATGGATATGAAGCAAAAGTCGCAGTGGAAGGCTCACTGTGCTACAATGTGGCCTAGCGGGCCGGGCCAACCACCGTCTGGCCCATCAAGTGCATCCGCTGCCTCTTCATCCTCTGTGACTGTGGGGACAGCAGTCACACATGCTTTTGGACGCAGACCTTCCACCTCTTTACCTGCAACAGCCAGTGTGATTGGAAGGTGGTCAGTTCTGTTGGAAGTGGAAACACCTGCTGGTGTTGAGCGCTGTCAGACATCAAGAGCACCACCTTTGGATGAAGGCAACATAATATGTCTGCCTGCACCTTCCTCACAGACCAACAACTCAACCATGTCTCAGCACAGCAGCCAGCCCTCGGTCCCTCAGATGTGGACAAGTAAAAGACCATTTCTTCCTAGCCATGACAAAGCTAAGAGGTTGAATTTCACCATCTGCAAGCTGTTGGCTACAGAAATGCTCCCTCTCCACCTGTTGTATACAGAGGATTTTTGAGACCTTGTGTCCGTTGCAGTGCCCCAGTACCAGATCCCAGTCGCCACTACTTCTCACGAAAGCTGTGCCTGCGCTACACCGGCATGTCGCACACATCATCACCGCTTCCTTGAGAAACTCTGTGTGTGACAGGGTGCATTTCACCACAGACACTTGGACGAGTAGGCATGGATAGGGGCGTTACATGTTGGTAACTGGGCACTGGGTAACTATGGTGACAGCAGGGAAAGGGGCTGCTGTCCAAGTCTTGCCGTCCCCACGAGTTGTGTGTCAATCCTCTGTATGTAGCAGTTCATCCACTGCTTCTGCCTCCTCAACCTCCTCTCGGTCCTCCACCTGCACCCAAAGCCTGTCTGGTAATGCCACCCGCGTTCTAACTGCGCAGAAGGAATCCTGCACACCTCCTTAATATGCTGGCAGCAGGGCTCAACGGCATCAGGCGGTGTTTACGTTGAAATGTCTGGGAAATGTGAGTCACACAGCTGAGGAGTTGTGGTCAGCTCTGGAGACCGAGTTTCATCAATGGTTGTCTCCACTGAACCTGCAGCCAGGGAAGACCGTGTTCAACAATGCTGCAAACCTGGGTGCGGCCCTTCGCCGGGGCAATGTGACACACATGCCTTGTATGGCTCACGTTTTGAACCTGGTTGTCCAGCAATTTTTAGCCCACTACGCCTAGATGGGCTTCTGCAGACTGCACGGTCGCTGTGTGCTCACTTCTGCCGTTCACATCCTGCAGCTTAATTACTTGCATCTCTACAGAAGTCATTCGGCCTGCCAGTTCACCGGCTGAAATGCGATGTGCCGACACAATGGAATTCAACTCTACACATGTTGCAGCGATTGTGGAAGCACCAACGAGCCCTGGTGCAATACGTTATGATGTATAGCCTGGGCCAACGAGATCCAGAGGTGGGGCAAATCACGCTGCTGGAGTGGTCTCCGATCAAGGGCCTATGCACCCTTCTACGCAGTTATGAAATGGCAATGAAGATGTTTAGTGCTGACGATGCCATTATCAGCATGACTATTCCAGTCATTTACATGCTGCAGCACACTTTAAACAGTATTCGGAGTCAGGTGGTGGGACAAGAGGAGGGGGAGGAAGTACAGAAGGAGTCGTATGCGGAAGGGATGACAAGATCTCCAAGGTCCAGACGGTCGGCAACACCAAGGTGGCAGGCATGGGAGGGTGGGGGAGAGGGATTAATGAGGGCGCATAGTAGCAGCCAAACTGTTGAGGAAGGTGCAGGAGCCGAGGAACAAATTGAGGGCGAACTGGTGATGGGCATGGAGGACTCATTAGATGAGGGAGACCTTGATCACATTTCTGTTGTGCGAGGTTGGGGGGAGAGGGCAGAGGAAGGAAGCATGATTCTTACCTCGCCACCACCAACACAACAAGGACTTGGTCCTCCTGGATGCGCAAGACACATGAGTGCCTTCTTGCTGCCCTACCTGAAACATGACCCTTTTGTCAGAATTCGAAGTAATGCCGACTACTGGGTTGACACACTCTTAGATCCCCGGTACAAGAGTAAATTTAGCGAAATAATTCCTGCCATAGAAAGGGATTCATGCATGCAGAAGTATCAGCAGAAGCTGTTACAGAATCTTAGATCTGCTTTTCCACAAAACACCAGTGGTGCACATAGTGAATCTCACAGTTCTAACTTGCCAACCGTGGGACTGTTGAGTCATCACTCAAACTGTAACAGTAACACCGTATCTGGTGATGACAGCAATTTTCTGGAATTGTTTCGCCAATTTTTTTAGACCATTCTTTGCAAGGCCAGAGGAGACAAGAAGTCTGACACAGTCAATGCCTAGAGAGGATGGAACAGGAGTATCTCCAAGTGAACATTAATGCCATAACTGTGGAACTGATAAACTTGAAAACCAGTTATGTGCAAAATAAAGTCTCTTTATTTGGACTCAGCATAAAGAAAAATATCCGACGTTTCGGCCAACTGGCCTTTCTCAAGGATTTATCTATACAGATTTAAAGAATGAACAAAAAACATAAGAAACATGCCATAATTCCAATGAAAGACATACATCATGTTGACATGAAAAAAGGACCATACAATGAACATTTCAGTTGCATGTGAAAACATACGGTATAGTATACAGTCTTGCACAAAATAACAACATATTAGGTAATATGTATACATGGGGAGAGATTTCTTTATTATTATTAGACCGAGGGGTTTACCTCGATGCTGGTGGTCCGTGCCTATGGATAAGGTGTTACCGGAATGACGTCCGTTGTGCGGGAGTGCTGTATTATATGTGGAGTATATAGTAAGAGACCAAAGTTAGTATGGAACATCATAGGTACAGACTAATAAAGGGATAGTGACTAATGGGAAGATTAATCCCTAGTGGAGGAGGGATAGACCATAATAAAGGTATAATTAATGATATACTGATAGTGGAGATCGGGAGGAAGAGTCCATATGAAGACAATTGTTAATACAAGATTGGAACCCACTTCTCTGTTACACATGGGTGCCTGTTGGAGTGTTATATACCTGTTTGGCTTGAAACAGCGGCTAATGGTGAATATAATGCATCAAATTACATAGTTGGCATGCTTATATGTTCCTTCTGTGTGACTTCCCACAGGAGTAAGTATGCAATACTTTACCTCACTAATTGAACCTGCTTTACAATACAATAATGAGTGAGACAAGACAGTATAGCACTTGCTAAGGTTTACTTTATATCATTACTTAGAAATAGTGTCTAATAGCCCTGGAAGCTGCTGAAATATAGGACACTGACACCACTACCAGGCACAGCTTTTACATTCCTTCAGGTAATTTGTTCAAGAACAATTGTACATATAGATCTCACTAGGTTATCATTTACCTTATTTACCTAGGACCTTTTTTCTCACACAGAAGGAACATATAAGCATGCCAACTATGTAATTTGATGCATTATATTCACCATTAGCCGCTGTTTCAAGCCAAACAGGTATATAACACTCCAACAGGCACCCATGTGTAACAGAGAAGTGGGTTCCAATCTTGTATTAACAATTGTCTTCATATGGACTCTTCCTCCCGATCTCCACTATCAGTATATCATTAATTATACCTTTATTATGGTCTATCCCTCCTCCACTAGGGATTAATCTTCCCATTAGTCACTATCCCTTTATTAGTCTGTACCTATGATGTTCCATACTAACTTTGGTCTCTTACTATATACTCCACATATAATACAGCACTCCCGCACAACGGACGTCATTCCGGTAACACCTTATCCATAGGCACGGACCACCAGCATCGAGGTAAACCCCTCGGTCTAAATAATAAAAAGAAATCTCTCCCCATGTATACATATTACCTAATATGTTGTTATTTTGTGCAAGACTGTATACTATACCGTATGTTTTCACATGCAACTGAAATGTTCATTGTATGGTCCTTTTTTCATGTCAACATGATGTATGTCTTTCATTGGAATTATGGCATGTTTCTTATGTTTTTTGTTCATTCTTTAAATCTGTATAGATAAATCCTTGAGAAAGGCCAGTTGGCCGAAACGTCGGATATTTTTCTTTATGCTGAGTCCAAATAAAGAGACTTTATTTTGCACATAACTGGTTTTCAAGTTTATTAGTGTGCCGAGGTTATATTCTAAGTGATTATATAAATTTTACCTCAGAGCACCTCACTAAGGTTGAGCTCAGATTACTGTAGAATTTTATAACTGTGGAACTGGACCCTTGTTCATTTTGGGCTTCCAATCTGGAAAAATGGCCTGAGCTCGCCACTCAAACCTTGGAGATCTTGTCGTGCCCCGCAGCCAGTCTTCTCTCTGAATGTGTCTTCAGCAGTGCTGGTGGTTTGCTGACAGATAAGCGCACGCGTCTGTGCAGTGACAATGTAGACAGATTAACGTTCATCAAGACAAACAAGTCATGGATCCGCAAGGACTTTTTACCCCTGTGTCATCCTGTGTTGGGTCATCCTTTGCGAAATGGCCCAGGCTAGGCAAGGCTTAGAGCCCATATGACCTGAAGAAGAGTCACCACGACTTCTGCTCAGAGGCAGAGTTGTGGTTGAGGACACTGGGTCTTATAGGGCAAGGACATGTGACAAACACAGCCAATGACACATGCCCTTGCTTGTGTGCAACAAATGCACTTTGCTGTGTTTGTGTGCTGATAGGCTGACAGACTGCATCGCCACACTGTAAATGCGGGAAAGAAGAAAAAATGAAGATCGCAGTGGCGTAACTTCAGGTCCAGGGGCCCCGATGCGAAAGCTTCAATGAGGCCCCCAATTATTGCAAATCTTTAATAATATTACCGTATATACTCGTGTATAAGCCGACCCGTGTATAAGCCGACCCCCCTACTATTGCCCCCAAAACCTGGGAAAATCTATTGACTCGTGTATAAGCCGAGGGTGGACCCTAGCACAAGTATACAGCCCCCAGCAGTGTGGTATACACCAGTCCCAGAGGTAGATACAGCAGCCCCAGTGGTAGTATACACGCAGCCCCAGTAGTATATACAGCCCCAGTGGTATATACAGCCCCAGTGGTAGTATAGACGCAGCCCTAGTAGTATATACAGCCCCAGTGGTAGTATACAGGGCCCCAGCAGTATATACAGCCCCAGTGGTTTATACAGCCCCAGTGGTAGTATACAGGGCCCCAGAGGTATATACAGCCCCAGTGGTAGTATATAGCAGCCCCAGTGGTAGTGTATACAGCCCCAGTAGTAGTGTATAGCAGCCCCAGCGGTAGTATACAGTATCCCCAGTAATCCAGGGCCCCCCCAGCCTGACTCCGGTCACCTGTAAAGCAAACTATACTTATCACTGTCCCGCTGTCCGCGCCCGCTCGCCGCTGACATCCGCGATCCTCCATCTTCATGCGTCTTCTTCCTGTTTCCTGTGCTCGTCGCAGGGAATGACGTCATTGCCTGCGACGAGCACAGAAACAGGAAGAAGACGCATGAAGATGGAGGATCGCGGACGGCAGCGGCGAGCGGGCGCGGACAGCGGGACAGTGATAAGTATAGTTTGCTTTACAGGTGACCGGAGCGAGGCTGGGGGGGCCCTGCATTACTGGGGATGCGGGGGCTGCTGTATACCGATGTATACATCGGTATGTACCGATGTATACATCGGTATACAGCACTGACTCGCGTATAAGCCGAGGGGGGTACTTTTCAGCCCAATTTTTGGGCTGAAAAACTCGGCTTATACGCGAGTATATACGGTAGTCTTTTTCTATGGGCGAATAGGACTTTTGGGGCCCCCCTAGGCTGCAGGGCCCGGGTGCGATCGCAACCCCTGCACCTATTGTAGTTACGCCCCTGGGAGATCGGCATTATTTCAGCACAGATCTATCCCCCAAATTCCCCCCCCCCCCCCCGACCACTATACACTGAAACTGTATATTGACATTAAATAACAGTATTACTTTGAAAATCCAGTTATGCTTTCGGTGAACGAAGCACTATCGAAGGCTGGGGTCACAGTACCATTTTTCACATGCGTTTTTGGAGACCTGCGTTTTCAAAAATGCATGTAAAAACGCACCCATAGGCCCCCATGTTAAAAAACGCATGCCCTAATAGCCAAAAAGCATGTGTGACAGTCCCATGCGTTTTTGGAGCATATCCAAAAACGCATGCGTTTTTTAATAAGGGGCCTTATGGAAAATGCATACAAAAACGCATGTACAATTAGTGCCATTCAAAAACGCATGCGTTTCCCATAGGAGCCCATGTTAAAAAAACGCATGCGTTTCCGGAAACACATGCGTTTTTGAATGGCACTAAAAGGTACTAATTGTACATGCGTTTTTGCATGCGTTTCCCATAGGAACCCATGTTATACAAGAGCATGCGTTTTCTACAAAAACGCATGCGTTTTTCAAAACGCTCAAAAAAATACTACAAGCACTATTTTTAGGTGCAGATTCAAAAACGCACCCAAAAACGCAGGGAGCCATCACACACCTTACAAAAGTCATGCTGACATGAAAAAAAGCATGAGTTTTGTTAAATCAATAAAAAAAACGCATGGCAACTGTGACCACAGCCGAACATAACCTCAAACTGCCGAATTTGAAGCAAATTGTTCACATTCGTCAAATGACTCGAACACAGCCGAAAACAGGTCGAATTTGAAATTGGCGAACATTTCGGATTGAACACCCCTCATCTCTACTATTCACATCTCATACAATTGAAATACATATTTGAAGCAGTTCCTGATGTATGCACCGATGTGCCCATTGACCATACATAGCCATAATGTCCATCATATGAACTTAGTTTCCCTTATTGGTGTAAATGATTAAATCGAGAGGAGAGTTGAATTCAATTTTTGGTAACAAACATGTAACACCAACCTTCCCCCTACACAACAGAGTGGTCATTGCAGAGAACCTTTCTAGCGTGAATGTGGCCTCACAAATCTCTGAAATATCATCCTTTTCATTGCACACTTACCGGATCTGGCTTCTATGAAGGCGCTCTGCGCACTCTTACATTCATCATTCATGGCTAGAACAGTCAAGTTGTATATCTCCCCGCATAGAAGTGGGGACAACTGACAGGTGTTGTCCAATACCTCCGCAGTGATAACATCACCCTGTCTTCCCGCAGCCAAAGCCGAATATCCAGTAGCTCCATGGCTGATATCCCAAAACATATTAAGGACATTTTCCTGGCATAAAATTGTAGTGTTTAGATTCTGAGGAACACATGGCACTAGAATCAGAAAGAGTTTAGAAAGAAATTATTCCTCCATAAGAAAAGCAATGTAAAAACAAAGATTGCCATTCAAAGCTCCCAGTACAGTATGTATGGCTTCTACAAAACATGTAAAAAGATATTCTGGTTTAATAAATGTGTCTGATTACCAGAGTTGTGGTATGATCATCGTATGACAGTGAGCAATGGGAGGAAATTGTGAACTTATCCAGATAGCAAGTATTGAATTAAATAAAAAAACACAAAGAAAATACAGCAAATGAAATAAATATTGAACATTCACCAATTTAAACCATTTCCAAAGGTACTATTGACATGAATTTCTCACTAGATGTTGGGTACAACTCATCCAATTCACCAGGCAAAGAAGTCAAACGATAGATGTCCATAAATTAAGATATGTGTAATAATGAGAAAGGACACAGAGAAAAAGTATTAACAAAGTATTAACAAGTATTGAACAAAGAGAGGTGCAAGAAGCCATGGAAAGTCAATTAAATATATAACCAATTAGAAAGCAATCCTGACACTTATTGAAAAATAATATACAGTAAGCTGGTTCAACTGATTGATTGGACTATAAAAAGATGACTCATTAACAAGGTGCCACATAAATATCTCATGATAGGTAAAACCAGTGAGCTATCTAAAGACCTGTTACACCATCAGAGCCCCCACACTCTATGTCAGGGCACCAACGCACTTACCCTTCATGTCTCTTGCCTGTCTTGGTCACTGCCTTGTCTTCCAGCTCCAGGCACCTGCATATGCACGGCAGGTCTCCCAGGAGCACACTTCAGGCGCAGCCTTGATACTTTCCTCTGCCTTATAGAGCCATCGTGCCATAACCTGGAAGTGCCTCTCAACCTATTGATAAGAGGCACAGAGTATTTAAGGCATACTCCCCGTTTGGGAGGTACCTGTGCAATGTCTTTTGGTCAGTCAGTTTGCCTTTAGATAGTTGTCAGGTCCCCAATATCTCAAATCCGTATACTTTGGACTTAACCAGTAACTTTAGCAGTATGACTAAGATCGCCAGTAGTGATGGGCAAGTCCTAAATTACTCGGAATCGCTTGACTCTAGCGAGTCCGAGCCCGGGACTTGCTACTCGTTGCGAGTCTAGCGAATCCAATGTTAATGAATGGGGAAGCGAGTAATAGCGAGTAATGTGCTATTTACAAATCGCAGATGTGTCTCGGAAGCTTCAGGCTCTATCTGCTAGGACTCCTTACTCTGCGAGTTTCCCAGCGTTTACTCGCACAGTAACGAGTCCAATGCAAATCAATGGCAATCCTAGTTTTGTCAGAGACTCTGACAAAACTAGGATTGCCATTGACTTGCATTGGACTCGTTACTGTGCAAGTAATCGCAGGAAAACTCGCACAGTAAGGAGTCCAGCTGTCTGCTCTGTGTCGGGCTGCAGGCTGCCGCAGCTCCAGGGTCCTAGAGCCCGCCTGCTGCCTGATGTAGCAGAGCTGAGATTGTTCTCAGTCTGCTCATTCCCTGTGCATAGACATCTATATCTATGCACAGGGGATGTAGCAGAGAGGACATCGCGTTTTGGACTACGTCGGACGGAAGAGGATTTTTTTTATTAAAGATGGAGTCCCTAATGGCTTTTTTTTTTTATTTCTAATAAAAATTTTTCTCTGTGTTGTGTTTTTTTTAACCCTTTATTGGAGATTCTTAGTGGCCGGGTCAAACCTGGTCTGACATTAAGAATCTCGGGCTTAATACCAGCTTGTATAACAAAGCTGGTATTAACCCCTTTATTACCCAGCGTGCCACCGCCACCAGCCCTTTTTTTTTATTATTTCATGAAATAATTTAAAAAAATGCGTGGGGCTCCGTGCAATTTCTATGTCTAGCCAGGTACAGCTAAGCAGCTGGGGGCTGGAATCCGCAGCGCAGGGAGGCTCAAGCTTTCTGGGCACCCCCCCGCTGCAAATTACAGCCCGCAGCTGCCCCAGAAGATGGCGCATTCATTGAAGCGACATCCTCTGGCGCTGAACCCTCTTCCAGCGGCCCTGGTGGCGGTGGCACGCTGGGTAATAAAGGGGTTAATATCACCTTTGTTATACAAGCTGGTATTAAGCCCGGGATTCTTAATGTCAGGCCAGGTTTGACCCGGCCACTAAGAATCTCCAATAAAGGGTTAAAAAAAACACAACACAGAGAAAATTTTTTATTAGAAATAAAAAAAAAGCCATTAGGGACTCCATCTTTAATTTAAAAAATCCTCTTCCGTCCGACGTAGTCCAAAACGAGATGTCCTCTCTGCTACATCCCCTGTGCATAGATAAAGATGTCTATGCACAGGGAATGAGCAGACTGAGAACAATCTCAGCTCTGCTACATCATCTCTGTGCACAGGGAGAGCAGGCGGGCTCTAGGACCCTGGAGCTGCGGCAGCCTGCACACAGAGCAGACAGCCGGACTCCTTACTGTGCGGACTCCTTACTGTGCGAGTTTCCCTGACAAAACTAAGATTGCCATGGATTTGCATTGGACTCGTTGCTGTGCGAGTAAACGCTGGGAAACTCGCAGAGTACCGAGTCCTGCGAGTCTCTTACGACTCGCAGAGTAACGAGTCCTAGCGAGTAGATTCGCCCATCCCTAATCGCCAGTTGAAACATATCACTTAACACTCATAATACGGTATTTTTGTTTTTAAATAATTTTCCCAATTTTTGGTCTTAAAGAGGACCTGTCACCAAACCAGGCATGGTGATCTAATTACAGCACTGGATGCAGCATGTCTGCAGCATGCAGACAAGGGGTCCCCCAGCCCTTGAGCA
This sequence comes from Allobates femoralis, assembly GCA_033576535.1. NCBI lineage: Eukaryota > Metazoa > Chordata > Amphibia > Anura > Aromobatidae > Allobates > Allobates femoralis. Next base: position 208,900,714 of record JARQOC010000007.1, on the reverse strand, counting down.
GCCCTGTACCCCGAGATAATACAGTTAGAAAACTTACATGCTACAGCCACTAAGGAGGTGGCTAGGGGCTGCAGCCAAGGGCAGATTCACACCCCCTGCCTGTGTAATCTGCCCACCGCTGCCAATCATTCTCTCCCTGTCTGCAGCATTTAAACAGAGTTTTTTTTTCTCTACCATGTAGACCCGCCCCTCGGGGGCCGGGCTACACGGGAGAGAAAAAAAAAACTCAGTTTAAATGGTGCAGACAGGGAGAGAATAATTGGCAGCGGTGGGCAGATTACACAGGCAGGGGGTGTGAATCTGCCCTTGGCTGCAGCCCCTAGCCACCTCCTTAGTGGCTGTAGCATGTAAGTTTTCTAACTGTATTATCTCGGGGTACAGGGCTGCTCAAGTGCTTATGGACCCCTTGTCTGCATGCTGCAGACATGCTGCATCCAGTGCTGTAATTAGATCACCATGCCCGGTTTGGTGACAGGTCCTCTTTAAGGACTTAGCAATAAGAATGAAATTTTAAAGACTGTATTCTCCCGAGGACATGTTTGCTGGATACTTTACCTGATATTAATGTGCACTTAACCTGCACCTGTTCCGCTATCCCCATCCAGTGCTCCCGCTGTACCTACCAGAACCTTCCAGGATCTGCCTAACCCACTGTGCCTACCAGCATCTGCCTAATCTGCTGTGCTTACCAGAACCCTGTCAGTACCAGCCGCTACCAGCCAATGCATACCTCTCTGCCTCTCAAGCCCTCCTGCATTCACTTGTGCCTTTATCAGCATTCCAACCCCAGGGGTGAGGCCAAAAGCATTGTATCTCACCCAAAAAACACCATACCAACAGTAAAGTTTGGAGGTCAGAATATCATGGTGTGGGGCCGTTTTTCAGTGTACAGCACTGGCAAAGTTCATGTGATTCAAGGAAGGATGAATGGACAAATGTTCCGAGACATTCGTGATAAAAATTGGCTGCCATCTACCAGGAGTATGAAGATAAAATGAGGGTGGACACTACAGCAAGACAGTGATCTCAAACACACAGTTAAGGAAACTCTCAATTGATTTTAGTGAAAGAAAATAAAGCTGCTTGAATGGCCGAGCCAATCACCTTACCTGAATCAAACAAAAAATGTATGGAAGGAACTGAAGCTCTGAGTTAATAGAAGTAGCCCATAGAATCTTCAGAATTTGTGTGTAGAAGTTATTACTATGTAATAAATATTCATTCTCAAACCATGGGACTTGACAGATTAACACGCTGTAAGAAGATCGATCTTGTGCAAGCGTAGATAGGTCCACCAGAGTTTTCTCCACTGTTAAATGATGGTACTAAGCCATCAGATATATGGACTTCCTTTTTGGCCTTTTATCGGTCCAACCATGATGTTCTTTTAGTGAATTTTCTCTTTGTATGATGTGTCCAAGGTAGGCAAGTCATAGCTTGGTGATCCTTGCTTCAAGTGACATGTGTGGCTTGATTTGTTCCAAAATTGATTTGTTTGTTCTTCCTATCATCGATAGTATTGGTAACATCCTTTTCCAGCAAAACATTTCAAAGACATTTATTCTTCTTCTGTCTTGCTTCATTCTTGTCCAAGTTTAGCATCCATATGTGTGGCATCCCAAGGGTTAATATGCCACAGAAACAACACAGGTTCAATCCCCACACAACACTACACTAGAAAGTGGGAGGAGCTTAGGTGGCACCTGCACTAGTGGGAGGAGCTAAAGTTGTTTACCACAAAACAAGAGTGACAGTTAGGGCCCTTTCACATCAGCGTTTTTTGAAATTCGCGGCAGATGCGGTGAAAAAAACGCATCTGCCGCGTTTGCCGCATAACCGTTACACTTGCGGCGCGGTTGCGGTAATCCCCATAGAAAGTATAGGGGGACTTGCGGCAGGTGCGGCAAGTGCGGTTTTGCACTTGCGGCAAGTGCGGCCGCGAAAAAAACCGCGGTCAGCCGCGTTTTTTTTCGCTGCCGCACCTGCTGCAAGTGCAAAACCGCACTTGCCGCACCTGCCGCAAGTCCCCCTATACTTTCTATGGGGATTACCGCAACCGCGCCGCAAGTGTAACGGTTATGCGGCAAACGCGGCAGATGCGGTTTTTTCACCGCATCTGCCGCGAATTTCAAAAAACGCTGATATGAAAGGGCCCTTAGTCAGTCTGCAGTTAAGTTGAGTCTGGAGCAGGAGCAGAGCCAAGTGTCAGTGGAGGTCCTGAGAGGTCTGAGGAAAGGAGACAGAGTAACAGAGGAACATACCCGGGATAAAGAGTTACCTCAAAAACTTGACCCCGGGGAGGCGCTTAAGACGGATACCGGATCCGAGGCTGTGCCTGAGACAGACAGGACAGTAAACACCGGCATAGTGAAGGTCCACCATCTTCATCACACCATAGCAAAGCAACACGGAGGAGTCAGTGACACAGAGGACTCAAGTTGCCCAGCATATTGGTACCCGTGAGCAGAGACAGGGCTGGCAGTATAGCTACAAGCAGCAGCAGGGCCACACACAGCATTTAAGTAGGAAGCCAAGGACCCGGTCAGGGTGAGAGCAACCTGGTACAGACTCCGTGGACAATACTGTGTAATACCATCTGCCAGTAAAGACTTGAAGAACAACAGAAACCGTGAGTGTGTGTGTCATCCTTATGCTGAAGCCCCACTTGCCCTCATAGGCTGTCCATTGCCTCTACTCTTATCATCTCTACTGCTACCCCTACTCTCCTGCAGCATCAATAACATCCTCACAGACTTTAACTACCTCTACCACTGCCCCGGGGAACCCAGTTCTGCCCACAGGAACTATTCTATCCAAGCTGCTATCCCATCATCCCCGGAGGTTCTGCAGCAGCGGCGGCCCCATTACTGGCCGCATATAGTTGGTGGCGTCACGAGTGACAAATCCCCTGTAAATAACCCCCCATTTTATTATGCGGGCCCGGGACACGGTCCGGACCAGGACCGCCGTGACATTCCCCAGCAGCACCCCGGTCCGGCACCGAGTACCCCGTCCCGAGGGGCTCCACATATGTTTCTACAGAAAAGACCAGACTATGTATGAGCAATGCCTTCATTGCCATTGAAATGTTCCTTGATTTGAAGACCTTGTCCAGTGACTTAATTGTGAATTTGCCCGTAGCTATTTTCCTATTGACTGCTAGTGTCGTCACTGGATCTTGAGTGATCCTTGATCCGAGTAAGTTGAAGTCTATTACAACTTCTAGCTCATTGCTGTCCATCTCAGATGTGCCCCAGTTGTAGCTGAAAAAATAGAGGGAATATGTGGAATCCAACTGTGATGCTGTACAATTGGTCATATTTCAAGGAAATCGGTGAATGCAAGTGGCTTTATTAAATGTGTTTCAACCTTGGTTGTCCTGATGAAGAGGTGAAGAATACACCTTGAAACGTGTTGAATAAACCACTTCATTCACCAGTTTCCTTAGTATATGGTCGATTGTACAGCAACGCAGTTAGATTCCACATATTTCCTCTATTTTGTCTACTATTGCTTTGGCCTGTGGATACTGCAGCAACTGTTTAGAGACTTTTATACTGGTTGTGTGTGACACAACCCTCTAAGGTGGGCAGTTTCCCTTCAGCTTACCTGTCACCATTTTTATCAGTTAAAACACTATTGCGCTTTTTATCCCAGAGTTATTAATTTCTCGGTTGTAGCTGACAATAGTCATTATCTTTGTATTCCTTGTATTAAGGCTCCATTCACCCTGTGCGTTTTTGGTCTGTTTTTGCTCATCAGTTTTTGTAGCCAAAACCAGGAGTGGGGGATGAATGCAGAAGTGGTGACCGTGTTTGTATTATACTTTTCCTCTGATTGTTCCACTCCTGGTTTTGGCTACAAAAACTTGAGCAAAAAAAGACCAAAAAGTGAGTGTAGCCTAAAGACCCCCAGTTACACACTACAATATCGTTAACGATATTGTTGCAATGTCACCGGTTTGGTGACGTTGCAGCGATGATGAAAACGACATAGTTGCGTGTGACATTTACCAGCGACCAACAAGGAGGTCATTCATCGTTGGTGAATGATCTGGACCATAAGTTTGTCTCCCGCTGGGCGGTCAGCATCGGCGCGTGTGACAGTGGGAGACCAACGATGAACGATCTCCCTGCGCCGCACAGCAAGTGCTGGGAGCTGGTAACCAGGGTAAACGTAGGGTAACTAAGCGCAGTGCTGCGCTTAGTTACTTAATGTTTCCTTGGTTACCAGCGTACTCGCTGGTCCTGATCGCTGGTGAGTCTGCCTGTTTGACAGCTCACCAGCAATCAGCTAACGATGTCCCAGCGATCTATATCGTTGGTCGGATCGCTGGGACATCCTTAGGTGTTACCCGGCCTTAAAAGTCCCATGTTTGAGCTTTGCATCTTGACACTCCTTAAAATGTCCTTCATTCCATCTACACTTGTTGCTATCAATGTTGTATCATTTACGTATTTAAGATTGTTGATAATTCATACAGCAATTTTGACTCCTTTTTCGGCAAGTCCATAAATTGAAGAGTAATGGTGACAGGATGCAACCTTGTTTGACACCTTTCTGCACCTAGAATCATACTCTGTCAACGTGTTCCGTTCGTACTGTTTTTTTGGTCGATGTAAAGATTCTTAATGAGGCTAATCAGATGGATCAGCACACCCATATGCTTCACGGTATTCAAAGGTTTCTGGTGATCAAGACAGTCAAAGGCTTTGCTGAAGGCAATGAAGCAAAAAAAGAGCTCCTTGTTGTATTATTTGACCAAATAATTTTGGTTATTAAAAATATCCATATAGTGTTAGCAATTGCATCTCTTGTTTCTTTTTTCAGAATCCTGCTTGTTCCTCTAGCAGCTCTTTGTCAAAGTAAGGCTGTAGCCGTCTTTCTTGAATCCTCAGTAGTATTTTGCTGGCATGAGGTATGAGTGCATTAGTTCGATAATTTCCAGAAGAATGGGCCAAAATCACACCGGAGGAATGCATGTGACTAGTTTCTCCATACAGGAAGCGTTTTTAAGCTGTAATTACCCACAAAGGCTTTTGCATGAAGCGTTAATTACATTTCAGTAAGTGTGTTCAATACTTTTTGCCTGTGTCATTTCTCATTATTACACGTAACTTAACTTATGAACATCAATGGTTTGTTTTCTTTGCCTGTGAGAATTGGATGGATTGCTTCTGACATCTGGTGAGAAATTCCTGTTGATAGCACCTTTAGACGTAGATTTACTTAGAACATTGGTGATGTGTTGAATACTTAATTCACGAGCTGTATATAGAGAAGTTGTATAACTTTTCATAAGACAAAGTTTTTGTTTTCTTGTGAAACCTGAGTACCAATATGTTTAATCATGACTATTTATTATATAGTAAATAGAATAGGCCCAAAGTATGTATAAGTGATCGTCTCTCCGATTTTTTTATACCACTTCCCAAGAGTGACAGAGTTAAATATATGTAACCCCTTCACTTTTGTAGACCACAAGGGATGCAGACAATAACATTGGCTCACCTTCACGTCGGTAGAACGGCTTCATACATTTTGTTTTTTACTAGCACTCGCTTTTTATTGTTACCTATTATAGCAGAGTGTTTCTACACGTTTGTTATACAATTTTTTCTGTGGTCTGGTTGTTTGGTGCTGTGGACATGGTCCTACAGACCTGTTTACTTTGTGCTTTCAAAATCCAGGGATGGTGTATATACAGTCCGCGCTGCTTGAAATAATCCCTCCAAAGTCTTGAGTAAAAGTCCCCCCTTCTTTATTTTCCACCTACGCGTTTCGATGCTACTCCAAGCACCGTCATCAGGGCCTGATGACGGTGCTTGGAGTAGCATCGAAACGCGTAGGTGGAAAATAAAGAAGGGGGGTCTTTTACTCAAGACTTTGGAGGGATTATTTCAAGCAGCGCGGACTGTATATACACCATCCCTGGATTTGGATATTCTTACACGTGCTACGTGGAGGTCCTGCGGCAGCTTCTTAAACTACATGCAATTTAAACTAGTTGTGGGTGCACACAACTAGATAAGGTGAGTACACCATTTTGTGATCTGTGTGCAAAGATCTGTGTCTCATTGATAGGGCACTATTGCGCCTCGTTTTGTCTCCTTTATCTTTCCTATACTTTGTGCTTTGGCTCAGCTGTAAATTTTCATTTAGTCTCTTGTTATGCAAGATAGGGAGTGCCCCACCCCTTCTTTTCTGAGCCAAACACATAAGGTGCTGTCTGCTGCACTGTGTATATTGGACTCTGGCCCATCTTCATCCAGCATCCATGAGGTATGTTTACATAGGATCAGGTTTTAAATAAGCTAGATAGGGACCATTCTGATATGGGTCACCTTGACATCGGTAGAATGGCTTTGTACATTTTTTTGCAAAAAACGTATGAACTAAGTACCCTTTTATTGACACTGTTTTTAACTAGCACTCACTTTTTATTGTTGCCTAATATAGCAGAGTGTTCGTACACGTTTGTTATACTGTTTTTTTCTGTGGTCTGTTTGGTCGGTAGTGTGGGCATGGTCCTACAGACCTGTTCACTTTGTGCTTTGGCTCAGCTGTAAGTTTTCAGACAATAACATTCATTGCCCTAGACAGACTATGTAGGGATCTGTTCATAATAGAAGCAGAAATAATGTGTCTGATGGGACCCCACTGACTTATAAAAAAGGCTGTAAAGCTTCTGTCATAGCTTTTGCAATTTCAATGTCAAGAATGGACTTGCATGTAACACTGTTATTGCTGTCAAATCTGATTGGAATTGTACTTTATATATTTTTTCTATAATACTTGGAGAGAACACTTCACCACTCACTAGTTAAGTAGTATTAAAGGAAACACTGAGCAGGAGGTTTTACATGCTACTCCCATCTTCATAGATGGATATTATCAGATAGTGCTTGTAATAACAAGCAATTTAGCAATTTGCTATTTTATAAAATAGTTGATCTTCTTTAGATATTCATGCTTTTCTATATTTTACAGCTCATTGCCTTGGAGACCGACTAATCCGTCTGTCTAGCTAGTAAGTATTTATGGCCTAAATTAGAAGGTAACAGTGCACTACAGCGAACCGGGTCACCTTCATGGCTTACAAGATCATTATAGAAGACTTTAAAGCACCGTACATGTTTCTCCTGTCTAGCAGCGGTGGTCGGTCTGCAAGGCAGCGAGCTGTAAACAAAATAATATCACAAGAATGGCTGAAAATTTGAATGAGCAGTAAATTGAAAATCTGTTTGAGTTTACAAGCACTATACAACAATGACGATTTAGAAGATGAGAATAACCTTTTAAGAAGGGCTTAGGGGTAAATATATGATGTCTCTGATTAACACAGTGATGAACAAGAACATTCTTGTAGCTTTAGGATGGTGAAAGGGTTCATGCTAATTATTTTATACAATCTAGATTAGGGATGTAGAAAATATAAAAGGGGTGGTGGACAAGAGGCGCAATAGTGCCCTATCACTAGTGACACTGTAGAGAAGGGTGGTATTGTGGAACCACTCACCTGGTGCAGTTGTGATCCCCACAACTGGTTTGTAAGCGTGAAGCAATCAAGAGCTGCTGCAGGACCTCCACCTACCACTGACCAGTGGTGAAATCCAGAAAAGAAGATGGGAATGCAGGTGTGCCACGGTCCGCGCTGCTCCAAATGCAAAAACTCACCAAAGAGTCAAATTTTCCTTGAGCAAATTTCCAAGCTTTATTTTCTTCCTCCTACGCGTTTCGGCGCCTAGCCTGGCACCTTCATCAGGGATATCCCTGATGAAGGTGCCAGGCTAGGCGCCGAAACGCGTAGGAGGAAGAAAATAAAGCTTGGAAATTTGCTCAAGGAAAATTTGACTCTTTGGTGAGTTTTTGCATTTGGAGCAGCGCGGACCGTGGCACACCTGCATTCCCATCTTCTTTTCTAGATTAGGGATGGGGAACTCTAGGCCTTGAGGGCCATCAACTGTGCACATTTTCAAGATTTCCTTAGCATTGCACAGGGGTTGGAATCATCACCTGTGCAGGAGATTATATTATCACCTGTGCAATACTTAGGGTGTCGTTACACACAGCGATGTTCCAGCGATCCCAACAATGACCTTGATCACTGGAATATCGCTGTGTGGTCACTGGGGAGCTGTCAAACAGGCAGATCTCCTCAGCGACCATAGACAAGGGAGCCACCTCCACATCGCTGGTAACCATGATAAACAGCGGGTATCTAGGCAGCGCGTGCTGCTTAGTTACCCAGTGTTTATCATGGTTACCAGCGTCCTCCCGCTTACAGGCTGCACTAAGCGGGAGGACGCTGGTAACCATGATAAACACCGGGTATCTAGGCAGTGCATGCTGCTTAGTTACCCAGTGTTTATCATGGTTAGCAGTGTCCTCCCACTTAGCGCAGCCTGTAAGCGGGAGGACGCTGGTAACCATGATAAACACAGGGTATCTAGTCAACGCGCACTGCTTAGTTACCCGGTGTTTATCATAGTTACCAGCCTGTGAGGTCGCTGATTGCTGGTCTCTCACTGTCACACGCAGCGATGCATGCTGACCTGTCGGGGGCCAAGGACCACAAAATGGTCCTGAAGGGTGTGCAGCGATCAGCGAACTCACATCAGGGGCCTGATCGATGCTGCTTTTCACACACAGCAATATCGCTGGCGAGGTCACTGATTTCAGTGATATCGCTGTGTGTGACGTACCCCTAAGGTAATCCTGAAAACATGCACTGTTGGTGGCTCTCGAGGCCTTGAACCCCCCCGATGTGTTGGTTTATTTCATAATTGTATGGGTTGATATCTGTCCAGTGTTTGCTAAATAATGATCAGTAAATTATATCATACCTTATTCAGGGCACTCACCTGTTTTAAATGTTGTTTTTGTACTGTTCTGACTGGTGCACGTTCCATCCTCAGCCCAAACGGTGACTGTGTAATTCTGCCCACATTCTAGTTCGGGAGTCTTGCAGCTAGTGTCAGTCGTGTTACAAGTAAAGGTATTAACTCCTTCCACTGCAGCCAAATATGACCTGGCATTGCGACTAATATTCCATTGTATAACCCCTGAATTATTATCACAATTTGCATAGGCTTCAAAGATCTGGGGAGAGCAAGGAACTAGAGAAACCAAAACAATGTAAAAAATAATATTACCTACTGTTCATCTAAAATTTAAACACATTTGTTGGTCCTTTATGTCTTACCTGTCCAAATGTGGATGGAATTATTCCCTTTGCTAATGCAATCTGCAGATTTACTGGCCAAGATGATGTTGTACTCCATGTCACAGAATAGGTCATCAAATGTATAGCTGGTATTTATGATTGTGATGGAGGCCTCATTCTGCCCTGCATAAGCGGTCAATGTGTATGCGGTGGCTCCAGGACTCTCATCCCATGATAAAGATATGGAATTAGTGTCACAGCTCACAGATTTCACAAGATTAGTAGGTACACAGGGAGCTAAAATGAAATAATACGTTTTCACTGAATCTCAGCTGAGATATTAATAACGCAAACTCAACTTTTCAGAATACTTTTTACAAACTACACTGTGTTCCAAATTATTATGCAAATTGGTTTTAAATGTCATAGGGTTTTATTTTTATTTTTTTTCAATGAAACCCATTGATGGGATTGTGTCTCAAGGTTCTTTGGATCATTGAAATCAATCTCAGATATCTGTGTTAATTAGTTTGGCAGGTGAGCCCAATAAAAGGGAAACTGGGTGTCCTACTATATTAAGCAGGCCACAGTTTTCAAGTAACATGGGACAGAAAAAGGATGTCTCTGCTGCCGAAAAGCAACAAATAGTGCAATGCCTTGGACAACGGATGAAAACATTTGATATTGCATGAAAACATAAGCGTAATCATCGTATTGTGAAGAGATTTGTGGCTGATTCTGAGCACAGATGTGTTCGTGCAGATAAAGGCAGAATGAGGAAGGTTTCTGCCAGGCAAGTTCATCAGATTAAGAGAGCAGCTGGTAAAAAGGCCTTACAAACCAACAAACAGATATTTGAAGCTGCTGGTGCCTCTGGAGTCCCTCGAACCTCAAGGTGTAGGATACTTCAAAGGCTTAATGTGGTACATAAACCTACTATTCGGCCACCCCTAAACAGTGCTCACAAGCAGAAACGGTTGCAGTGGGTCCAGATATACATGAAGATTAATTTTCAAACAGTCTTGTTTACTGATGAGTGCCGAGCAACCCTGGATGGTCCAGATGGATGGAGTAGTGGATGGTTGGTGGATGGCCACCATGTCCCAACAAGGCTGCGATGTCAGGAAAGAGGTGAAGCACCCATTTAGCTTATATTAATATAAAAGAAAAACCTATTCTCATTGCCACTATGATACATTTTGTGCAATTTGTTAGATGATGGCAACAGATCTTGATTAACAGATCTTGACTTAGTTACCTGTAACAATGGAGACAGAAGAACTGTTGTTGCTGGGGCACTGGTCATTATATGCAGCCATGGTCACAGTGTAAGTCTTGCCACACTCAATGCCACTAATGTCACATCTCAGATCTGTAGTATTACATGTCATTGTATTCCCATTTTGCTCTATTAATGTTCCTGTGTAAAAAATGGCTCCTGCAGCAGAACTCCATGACAGTGTTATGACATCTGATGCACATGCAGGATTGGTGTCCAGTTGCTGAGGCACACAGGGACCTAATGATGATACAGGCAAATTGTGGACAACATTAGAGATCACAATAAATTATGCATTTTGTTTTATTTTATGTGATACATTATTGCATTTGCTCCTATTTTGCCTATTATTTTCTGTATTAAAGCTGTCTTTTGTTATGATAAATTCTTCTTTTAAGGGTGTGCTCACAGTGGCGTATGCCCATCATATAAATCGAGTAAGTGAGATCAGACGTCTTATTGGCTAGCAGTCTGCCCAATAATTTACTATGGAGCAGTGTCGATCACCAAAGTTTATTCTCCTGACCATTTGGCTCACGCGCACCCATACAGGTCTATGAGTTCAGGTGAAACATCGGGCTGCAGTCGGATAGCATCCGAAAGTTGGATATAAGCCAAAACAAACTATGGTTGCTGGAGCCACTTCTCAATTTTATGGTTGCTTTATTGGTGTTAAAACGATAAAATTATCATTGTCCATGCAGGAGACTGACACACCAGACGCTTTTTGGGATTGCACCCTTAGTCGTTGGGGACCATATAAAAAGTCAACACATATATATATTTATATATATATATATATATTTATATATATATATATATATATATATATACAATAAAACACCTGATACAAATCATACTAACAACCTTTAACCCCTTAGTTCCACATACCCGTATAACATAGTCACATACCTTTCAGACCATGATTTATAAAGACATATTCGGGAAACGATATTAATGTGATAGTAATGTGAACACGTGCAATATAAGATATGGCTAAATAGTCTAATATTTCAGGTATACTAATAGAAATATAAAAGGTCCGTTCTAAAGTTAAGATCATTCGTATTGCGGGCATCTAGTTTTAATATCCATAATTTTTCCGTACTATGTAAAAGTCTCTCCCAGTCTCTGCCCCTATACGGACGGTAGACACTTTCAATACCTTTTACCTTCATGGTTGAAAGATTCCCATTATGGAAATCTTTGAAATGCTTGGAGAGCCCCGACATGTTAACATGTAATGCAGTGGAATTAGGGTTGGATGCGGAGATATGCTCCGACATTCTCTTTTTCAAAGTACGAGTGGTACAACCTACATAATTCTTGTTGCAACCAACGCATGTTGCAAAGTAGACAACATGCGTGGTGTTACAATTTATATAAGACTTTTATGGGAAACTTTTCACCTGTTAAAGTATTTTGAAACTCTGTATTTTGATCTACAAATCGACAGAGGTTGCACTTGTTGCCTCCGCATCTAAAAGAACCATTGTAATTAAACCATGTCGGTTTCTTCGATGTTTCATTGTTAAAAATACTCGGGGAAATCATGCTCGATATATCTCGTGATTTTCTAGGGACGTTTTTCCATCCTCCTGACAGGATTTTGTACAATATATCATCCTGATAAAGTATAGGTATATTTCTATTTAAAATGTTTCTGATAGAACCAAAATCATTGCTGTACGATGTCACAAACACAGGCAAATTGGGTTTGATGTTGTTACTGTTATTCCATGATTTCTTAATGTTTCTGACTGTGGTTGCGCCATCAGACAGCAGTGACTCTCTAGATCTTTTATCCATAGTTTCCTGTGCCCTCCTCACCATCCAAGGCTTGTAGCCTCTCAGTTTCAATCTATTTTCCACGACTTTAGCTTCTAACAAATAATCCTCTGTCCTTGAGCAGTTTCTTTTCGCTCGTATAAATTCGCCGACCGGCAAGTTCATAATTATGTGGCCCAGGTGACAGCTGTCTGCTCTCAACACTGAATTGCCACTAGTCAGCTTTCTGTATAATTAAGAATTGCTCTTGCCCGTTTGGGCATCTCCCATCAGTATGACATTCAGGAAAGGAGCTTCACTACCATGCACTTCCATAGTGAAGGATAAGTTATAATTACAGTCCCTGACAGAAGTTATGTCACTTATCGATGTTATGTAAATAAAAGCTTATAACCTGACATTAAATTTATCCATTGGTTGTATAAATTACTCTTTTGAAAGCTGAAACCCTCCCAAATGTGGCTTAGATTAAGAAAATAAATCGGCATCAATGCTGAAATTATGATCATTTAATGAACACAGAATGCTCACATTTTGGCAATACAAACGTTTTATCGCCTGGTCATATAATACACCCAATCCTAGTTTACATCCTCACCTGTGCTCAGTAAATGATCAGTTAATTAGTGAGTGTGTATAAAAAGAAACCCAGCACCCCAGACCTTCACTTGAACTACAACTTGATCTCTGACAACATGCCAAAAATTCACCCTGCGACCAAGGCCTTGATTATCAAGAGGCTGAAGACCAGATCCACTGCAGAGGTGGCTGGCACCTTTAATGTGTCTCAGCATCAAGTACAAATAATTAAAAAAAGATTTGAAGAGACTGGAGATGTGTTTGACAAGCCCAGGTCCGGCAGACCCCGCAAGACAACTGCTCAGGAGGAACGTTTGTTGGTTAGAAAATCCAAAGCAAGCCCCTCTTCCACTTCAGCAGAGCCCCAACAGGCCTGGTCACCTGAACAATCACATAAAGAAACGATGGCACTCACCGGTGTAGTTTTGATTTTGAAAATCAAGATATAAGAATACGCTCATATCCAACTTATCGTTTAAGCCCAACGCACCCTGTGTGTGTGTATTTTATATCCAACTGGCCTCAACCTGCAGAAGTTTTTTATGTAAATCACAACCGCGTTTCATAGAAAAAACCCTTTCAAGTCCAACAAACCGCAAGACTTTAGGGTTTCCACTATGGCATTCTTGGACGTGTTTAATTAATCTGGGTGACCCTTTTCCTGAAATTATGGAATTGAAATGTTCCCTTACTCTTATAAACATAGGGCGAATAGTCTTACCTATGTAAAACCTCTGACACGGGCACCACAAGATGTGCACAAGCCATTTACTACGGCAATTTATAAATGAATGTATAGGGAATGTCTGTCCCCCAATTCTTACATTAGGGCCAATCTCCAGATGCTGGCACCAGTTACAGTGTGCACACTTGTAGTTTCCCCTCAGACGTTTATTTCCAAACCAAGTATTTTTTTGAGGTTGTGGAGCCCACTGGGACGGGGCACTCGGTGCCGGACCGGGGTACTGCTGGGGGATGTCACGGCGGTCCTGGTCCGGACCGTGTCCCGGGCCCGCACAATAAAATGGGGGGTTATTTACAGGGGATTTGTCACTCTTGACGCCAACCACTATATGCGGCCAGTAATGGGGCCGCCGCTGCTGCAGAACCTCTGGGGATGATGGGATGGCAGCTTGGATAGAATAGTTCCTGTGGGCAGAACTGGGTTCCCCGGGGCAGTGGTATTAGTAGTTAAAGTCTGTGAGGATAGTTATTGATGCTGCAGGAAAGTAGGGGTAGCAGTAGAGATGATGAGAGTAGAGGTAATCGCAGTATATGAGGACAAGTGGGGCTTCAGTATAAGGATCACACACACTCACGGTTTCTGTTGCTTTCCAAGTCTTTACTTGCAGATGGTATAACACAATATTGTCCACGGAGTCTGTACCAGGTTGCTCCCACCCTGACCGGGTCCTTGGCTTCCTACTTAAGCGCTGTGTGTGGCCCTGCTGCCGCTTGTAGCTGAACTGCTGGCCCTGTCTCTGCTCACGGGTACCAATATGCTGGGCAACTTGAGTCCTCTGTGTCACTGACCCCTCCATGTTGCTTTGCTATGGTGCTGTGAAGATGGTGGACCTTCACTATGCCGGTGTTTACTGTCCTGTCTGTCTCAGGCACAGCCTTGGATCCGGTATCGTCTTAAGCGCCTCCCCGGGGTCATGTTTTTGGGGTAACTCTTTATCCCGGGTATGTTCCTCTGTTCCTCTGTCTCCTTTCCTCAGACCTCTCAGGACCTCCACTTCTACTTGGCTCTGCTCCTGCTCCAGACTAGACTAAAACTGAACTAACTGTCACTTCTGCTCTGTGGTAAACAACTTAGCTCCTCCCACTAGTGCAGGTGCCACCTAAGCTCCTCCCACTTCCTAGTGTAGTGTTGTGTGGGGAGTGAACCTGTGTTGTTTCTGTGGCACATTAACCCTTGGGGTGCCACAAGCACGTTTTGTAATCCTTTTCCGAACTAGTAAGTCTCCCAGATTTTTACTCCGTCTATAGGTTACAATCGCATGCGGAGTTGTTTTAGAAAAAGCCCTGTCAGCTTCAATAACATGCCAGTGCCTTTTTATTGCAGAAGAGATTTTACTAAACATTGGGCCATATTTAAAGTTGAAATAGAACTTTCTTACCTGATCGTTAATAGTGGGAGCCCCCACATTAGACCTATCCCGAAATTCATGATGTATAGCCCTCTCTTTACTTTTTTCAACCCCGAACTTGCATCTCTATACAATATAGCTAAACACTATGCAAATATTCTGACTTGTTTTTCTTTATTATTATCTAGATTGTTCTTTCTGTGTTATACATGTTTGTTTTTAATTATTGTTTTTAACAAACAGGGCCAGCGGTGTTCTCAGTACGGAGTCTTAGCTCCACCTATAAAGGAAGTGAACTGACAGCACCTTTGGCCTTTGACCCGTTAAAGCGCAAGAAGTGCGCGAAACGGTGCCGTCGTCTGCTCAGGCACCCCCTCCCTGCACTATGTTCGTTTGAACTTACAATAAACACCACCGCAAAACTACATCGGTGAGTGCCATCGTTTCTTTATGTGATTAACTAGTAAAAAGGCCCGATGCAATTGCATCGGGAGCGCGGTGAAATGAATTGTGTGTATAGAGGTGGGTCAGTGGGTATCAGAGTATAGAGGCGGGTCAGTGGGTAGCAGAGTGTAGAGGGGGTCAGTGGGTAGCAGAGTGTAGAGGCGGCTCGGTGGGTAGCAGAGTGTGGAGGCGGCTCTGTGGGTAGCAGAGTGTGGAGGCGGCTCTGTGGGTAGCAGAGTGTGGAGGCGGCTCTGTGGGTAGCAGAGTGTGGAGGCGGCTCTGTGGGAAGCAGAGTGTGGAGGCGGCTCTGTGGGTAGCAGAGTGTGGAGGCGGCTCTGTGGGTAGCAGAGTGTGGAGGCGGCTCTGTGGGTAGCAGAGTGTAGCAGAGTGTGGAGGCGGCTCTGTGGGTAGCAGAGTGTGGAGGCGGCTCTGTGGGTAGCAGAGTGTGGAGGCGGCTCTGTGGGTAGCAGAGTGTGGAGGCGGCTCTGTGGGAAGCAGAGTGTGGAGGCGGCTCTGTGGGTAGCAGAGTGTGGAGGCGGCTCTGTGGGTAGCAGAGTGTGGAGGCGGCTCTGTGGGTAGCAGAGTGTAGCAGAGTGTGGAGGCGGCTCTGTGGGTAGCAGAGTGTAGCAGAGTGTGGAGGCGGCTCTGTGGGTAGCAGAGTATCGAGGCGGCTCTGTGGGTAGCAGAGTATCGAGGCGGCTCTGTGGGTAGCAGAGTATCGAGGCGGCTCTGTGGGTAGCAGAGTATCGAGGCGGCTCTGTGGTGGAGGGGTGAGGAGAGATGCGGCTCTGTGGTGGAGGAGTGAGGAGAGATGCGGCTCTGTGGTGGAGGGGTGAGGAGAGATGGGTGTGTGTTGTGGAGGGGTGAGGAGAGAAGCAGGTCAGTGGTGGAGGGGTGAAGAGAGAAGCGGCTCAGTGGTGGAGGGGTGAGGAGAGATGTGGCTCAGTGGTGGAGGTGTGAGGAGAGATGCGGCTGTGTGGTGGAGGGGTGAGGAGAGATGCGGCTGTGTGGTGGAGGGGTGAGGAGAGAAGCGGCTCAGTGGTGGAGGGGTGAGGAGAGAAGCGGCAGAGTGGTGGAGGGGTGAGGAGAGAAGCGGCTCAGTAGTGGAGGGGTGAGGAGAGAAGCACACAGTATATACATACATGACACATTGTATAGACACACAGTATGCAGAGATTAGACACATTATACACACAGTATAGACACACTACAGACAGTATGCAGACATTACACACAGTATAGACACATTATACAGTATAGAGACATTACACACAGTATAGAGACATTACACACAGTATACACACAGTATAGAGACATTACACACAGTATAGACAGACTACAGACAGTCTACAGACATTAGAGACAGTAAGACACATTACACACAGTATAGAGACATTACACACAGTATAGACACATTACACACAGTATAGAGACATTACACAGTATAGACACATTACACACAGTATAGACACATTACACACAGTATAGACACATAACACACAGTATAGACACATTACACACAGTATACACACAGTATAGAGACATTACACACAGTATAGACACACTACAGACAGTATACAGACATTAGACACAGTATAGACACATTACACACAGTATAGAGACATTACACACAGTATAGACACATTACACACAGTATAGACACATTAGACACAGTATAGACACATTACACACAGTATAGACACATGACACAGAGTATACAGAGACATTACACAGAGTATACAGAGACATTACACAGAGTATACAGAGACATTACACAGAGTATACAGAGACATTACAGTATACTGTGTGTAATGTCTCTGTATACTCTGTGTAATGTCTCTGTATATTCTGTGTAATGTCTCTGTATACTCTGTGTAATGTCTCTGTATACTCTGTGTAATGTCTCTGTATACACTGTGTAATGTCTCTGTGTAATGTCTGTGTAATGTAATGTATACAGAGACATTACACAGAGACATGACACAGAGTAGACAGAGACATGACACAGAGTAGACAGAGACATGACACAGAGTATACAGAGACATGAGGCAGTATACAGAGACATTACACAGAGTATACAGAGACATGACACACAGTATACAGAGACATTACACACAGTATACAGAGACATTACACACAGTATACAGAGACATTACACAGAGTATACAGAGACATTACACAGAGTATACAGAGACATTACACAGAGTATACAGAGACATGACACAGAGACATGACACAGAGTAGACAGAGACATGACACAGAGTAGACAGAGACATGACACAGAGTAGACAGAGACATGACATAGAGTATACAGAGACATGAGACAGTATACAGAGACATTACACAGAGTATACAGAGACATTACACACACCTGCAGCATGCACACTTATTACACTAACACACACACACACCCCTGCAGCAGGCACACTTATTACACACACAGACACACACTCACAGACTCACAGACACAGCATCCATTACCATATCATGAAGGTCCTGATCGATATGCAGCAGGAGAGGAGCCACTGCGACCTGCAGAAAAGCAGTAAGCATCTGCAGGACCTTTGAATGTAGGTCACATGATGACAGTGAGGAAAGTGTTTCAGTTGCCGGGCTCCTACAGGCTCTTTGTAACTCCCGGGGCTTTCTCCTGCTTTGTACGGAGTAAATCAGTGCATAGAGCAGGAGAGAGAGGGAGAGAGGGCAGCTTGTGTGTGAGCATCTCCTCACTGCTTCCCTCGGACACAGCAGTGGGCCGTGTCACTTGTTAAGGGCCCGGCATGTGGGCGGGTATGTCGGGTGCTGACGCCGGGGCAGGGTAGCGCGGCTGCGGCTCACGATGACGCTATGCGTCATCGTTCGCAGTCGCGCAAGGGAGCTTGGGATTCGGCTACAGTGCCCGAATTCCAAACTCCCGATTATATAAGTAGATTACTCTTGCCGCTGGATTGAGCACCTGGTGCGCTGCTGTTAAAAACTAGATTTGTTAATGCTGAGCTCTGCCAGAAAAAGCTTCTTTAACCAGCACTGGTGCCCTATGTTCTTTCTGGAAAGTGGACAGGTCACCTGAACCATTTTGTAGGATTCTGTCTCGAAATGGCCTCCATGGTTGAATCAGTGCCCAGACACCAGCACTAAACAAAAGGCAAATAAAAAACCGTGTGGCATTTGCAAAGTCCCACAGCCTGCTAAACAGATGGACGCTGGAAAAGTGGCAGAAGTTGGATTTCTATGATGAATCTTCAGTAGAATTACACCACCACCACAGCCACTGCAAATACTGCAGGAGACCTACTGGAGCCCGTATGGATCCAAAATACACACAGAAAACAGTTAAATTTGGTGGTGGATAGATCATGGTCTGGGGTTACATTCAGTATGGGGGTGTGCAAAACATTTGCAAGGTGGAAAGCAATATCAATAGCCTAAAATATCAAGACATTAGCTACCTCTTACATTCCAAATCATAAAAGGGGTCAAATTCTGCAGCAGGATGGTGCTTCATCTCATACATCCATCTCCACAACAAAGTCCTTCCAGGCAAAAAAGATCAAGGTGCTCAAGGACTGGCCAGCCCCGTCACCAGACATGAACATCATTGAGCATGTTTGGGGTAGGATGAAAGAGGAAGCTTTGAAGACAAAACCAAAGAATCTAGATGAACTCTGGGAGGCATGTAAGACTGCATTCCTTGCTATTCCTGATGACTTCATTAATAAATTGTATGAATCATTGTTCAACCGCATGGATGCAGTCCTTTAAGCTCATGGAAGTCACACAAAATATTAAATATGACTCTAATAGCACCACTACTGCATTCATCAATGTTATGCAACATATATTTGTATTTTAAGTTAATTATTTGTTTGAATATCACCTTACTTTCTGTGGGTGACAAAACTTTTGTCTTGCCAAAATCTGACCATTCTGTTTTCATTAAATGATCAATATTTCAGCATTGATGCCAATTTATTTTCTTAACCTAAATTTAATTTGGGAGGGTTTCAGCTTTCAAAAGAGTAATTTATACAAGCAGTGGGTGAATTTAACATCAGGTTCTAAGCTTTTATTTACATAACATGGATAAGCGACGTAACTGCTGTCAGGGACTGTATTGTGGCGAAAAAATTATTTTTAATAATTGTTATATGCCAAAACAGACAATAGAGAAGATGGAGAGATTAAGCACCACATCTTCTACGCACTTTTAAGCATATGAACGTTGAATGAAACAAAGTAGACAATGTATATCAGACATTAAATCTAAGGGTGCCGTCACACCTGGCGACGGCACCGCCGATGTATTAGGCAATGTAGGGGCATGGCCTATCAGTGCCGATATTGCCCCTGCGTTGCCTAATGTAAAGGGGCGATGTTGGCGCCTCTGAGTGGTCGCCTGGTTTCACATTAGTGATGTGAAACCAGGCGGCCAACCTGAGGCGATGTGTCCACATCGCCCCATGTAAACGGCCGCCGGCGACCTGACAGGCGATGGGAGCCATAGGCTCCCATTGTACTGCATCGTCGCTGGGGTTTTGAGAGACCCCGGTGGCGATGCCGCCAGTCAGATCGCCGGCGCTTCACTGGAGGTGTCGCCCCATCTCCGGCGCTGTCGACAGGTCTGACGGTACCCTAAGTGAAATTACACTTTATTCATCATGTAGTTAGAAAGCCAAATTTAACCTGTACAGAATAAAAATAGAAACAGGTAGATCCATGTAGCATTTTGGACTGGTGTCCCTAAAAATTCCATATGCTATGACTAAGGATGCCAGTCCGAAACGTGTTTCTAATCAAATACTAATGTAACCAATATGTTTAAAGGGAACCTGTCACCCCAAATCACCCTTGTAAGCTCTAAATACATGTCCCTGAAGCATTACAATACAGTCCTACACATCCCTTTGTGAGGTTTTAGTGAAATATGAAAGTGCAATAAAGTCGTTTGTAAACTTACTAAATCCATGGCAGTGGGGCGTTCCCAAGCCTCCTTGTCTGCTAGGTGGTTCCCCTGTGCCGCTGTATTACGCCCTAATGGGCGTTTTTTCAAACTTTCTAGTGCGGGCACGATTCAGATTCTCGCGCCCGCGACGTCACAGTCATGTGATGCCGTGACGCGTCATTTCCGGGCGGCCGGGGCGCTGTTGTCTGACGCGCACCGGCCGACTTCAGCATGCGATCTGCGCATGCGCTGAAGTTGGCCAGCGCGCGTTCACAGAGAGAGGCAGGTGCTCGTCAGACAACAGCGCCCCGGCCGCCCGGAAATGACGCGTCACGGCATCACATGATCGTGACGTCGCGGGCGCGAGAATCTGAATCGTGCCCGCGCTAGAAAGTTTGAAAAAACGCCCATTAGGGCGTAATACAGCGGCACAGGAGAACCGCCTAGCAGACAAGGAGGCTTGGGAACGCCCCACTGCCATGGATTTGGTAAGTTTACAAACGACTTTATTGCACTTTCATATTTCACTAAAACCTCACAAAGGGATGTGTAGGACTGTATTGTAATGCTTCAGGGACATGTATTTAGAGCTTACAAGGGCGATTTGGGGTGACAGGTTCCCTTTAATTCTCGTGGAGGACTATTACTGCAACATTTAAATATTTTTTCTACCAAGTGATTTTTTTATGAAGTTATGGATGCTGGAATTCCTTTAAAATCTCACAGATTTACACGCTGTCAGCATTACTAGTTTCCGATGCAATCACTCTTTATAGATGGGTGAACTAATATCCATCTCTTAGCAATAAAAAGTCGAACCAAAACCAGGTGAACAACAGTACAAATCTCAAGTGGTGTGAATACAGCCAATGTAACAGAAACTGAGAATGCTGAAACAGAGAATTCTCATTTCTGCCTTCTCTTGAGGATATCCACAGATCCAGGGAAGGTGTAAGATGGTCCGCGCTGCTTGAAATAATCAGTCAGATATCTTCAAATTAAAAACTCCCTTCTTTATTTCCACCTCTCCGCCTCCACCTGCACGATAGAATCATCTATCGTGCAGGTCGAGGCGGGAGGTGGAAATAAAGAAGGGGGTTTTTAATTTGAAGATATCTGACTGATTATTTCAAGCAGCGCGGACCATCTTACACCTTCCCTGGAACTGTGGATATTCTTACACGTGCTACATGGCAGTGGATGTCCTGCAGCGGCTTTCAACTATATGCCATCAAAACTAGTTGTGGGTGCACACAACTAGACTAGGTGAGTGCACCTCTGTGTGACCCCTGTTGTTTTGTCAGTGTCGCATTGATAGGGCACTATTGCGCCTCTGTGTCTCCTTTCTTCCTTTTCTATAGTTCTCTTGAGGATGTCTGACCATGCTAGACCCAGGCACCAGCTTATACTACATGTTCGAATGTGCATTCATTAGTCTGTAGAATAATAGCCTCCTTTTTACCACTGTGAATTTACATATTAATCATCAATAAGAGTTTTGGCTGTTTCACTCTGACTTCAGATGCTTTTTTGATGTCCTATATATTAGCAGGTGTTGTCAGTTTGTCCTCAGATGAGTTTAGTATATTTTTAATCAACATTTCAATGACCACAGACATAGGGCCTCGTTCCATACACAAACTACCGCAGTGAATGTAATAGACGTATTCGGTAACTAGAAAAATGGCCAAAACAAAAATGCCCACAGGGTTGGGGTGAGAGTTAGGTTTAGGTGTTAGGGAGTTAGGGTTAGGTGTTAGGGTAGAATTTGAGCAGGGAGCCAAAGAATTCATACCTGTATGGAATTGGGCAGCTGGGCTCTCACTTGTACATTGCACCCCATATGCAGTGACAATGACTTGGTAGGTTTTCCCACAATCCAGGCTGTGAATGTGGCACGTTGTGCCTGATGTGGTGCATGCATGGGTGGCGCCATCATCCCCTCTGACCGTTGCAGTATAGTTCAAGGCTCCTGGCGTCTCATCCCATGTTACTTCTGTTGTATTTATATGACATATAATTGTTGGTCTCACATTTTGTGGAACACAAGGCTCTACAAAAGAATACAATGAAGCAGGAAAGATCACAAAATTAGTTTAATTCTACTCTGCTAACATCAAGTAAGACACTGTGATAGTTGTATTTGAAATGTCCAAGTCTGAGTAAAGGCCCTATATATATTTATTTTTCTAACCATGTCCGTCAGCTCAAGCTGCTCTTCTGACCTTCCTTTACTTCTCCAAGGACCAGTCCATAAATACTGGACATTTTTATCTTTTTCCAGGATGCAGTCTAAACATGTAGTGTTGGAGGAAGAATGGGGTGCGTGTAAGTACTTTGTGTACGTTGGTACTTTGAAGTTGCAGTGCTGCTGCATGATCTAATAGTATGGATGTGACCACCAGACTATCAGCCAGAATAGTATACTCCCCAATGTGGAAGTGGATATTATCAGAATTTTACACCTATTCTTACCTTGGAGATTGTTTTAATCTTTCTGGAATTTAGTAATTTAACCTGCCCTGTGTATCAGTAACTATGACCCCTTCATACAGTATAACCAATACTAGAAAAGGAGTTGATTCATCAGTTCACCAAGAACTGATAGTGATTTTTGGTGTGGTACCCAGATAAACTTCAGGCCCGCTTGTGTGCACTAGTCTCCAGAGAAAGAGAGAGATAGAGGGAGAGAGCGAGAGATAATTCAGAAAAAAAATTGTGCTGGCAGGAGCATTACATTTGTTCTGAGCATGCTCAGTAACTAAAACCAGATCCGGGAAACGATCCTTTTTTTTTCCCCAGATCGGGCAGCCTACACTACCATTATATTAGACACATACCATATTTGAAGGACAGCGCCCCAGACACAGGTGGTGATCAAAAAAAGTTTCTCCTTTATTCCATGATCATACACAGCAGTGATGTTTCGATCATCACAGATGTAAAGACCACTGTGCTGGTCGAACTGTCGCTGCTGTGTATGATCATGGAATAAAGGATAAACTTTTTTTTCATCACCACCTGTGTCTGGGGCGCTGTCCTTCAAATATGGTATGTGTCCAATTCCCGGATGTGGACTCTCTGGAGTGGACGGGCGCCCTGAGATTGGCTTATATGCATAGCCCTGTGTGCCAGGAGGTGCTGTGACCGTTTCTATATATAGCACTTTAATAAAATACTGTTTACCTGTATAAAAATTCATGGTAGTAGGTAGGCCATTGCAGTGTGAATTTGATGCTATGAGGGTGGCATTGTACACCTGCCCACACTGGAGGCCACTTATGTTACAAGTTCTATTTTCCGAGCTGCACAATTCACTAAAGCCATTTGTTCCAGTCACACGCAATAAATATGTTGTCGCTCCTTGTGCAGGATCCCACAGTACATTTGCAGAATTTTTTCCACATTGTAGTTCTGCCCTTAGGTTGGTAGGAAGGCATGGAGCTAAGACAGGGGATAAAACAAGCGATTATCTGTAGAATTAACATTCTCAAAATTGTGCATAAAAATACTTTAAAGTGTAACCGCCATTTACATTTTCTACTATATAATTGTCTAAGGCGTCTGTCTGAAGCCGAAATCGCGCGCCAGACAGAGGCAGCTCATTGGTGGCCGCCCGAGGCGGCCACCAATGAGCTCAGGCTATACAAATAGGCAGCCCGGCGACAGCTGCCGACGGTCCGGCCGACAGTGGCCGCAGCGTGAGTGAGCCAACTGGGAGATGACCAGCTCGCAACGGTGGTGCCCTGCGCGGCATTCAAACCACGCTCCAAGCCGCGGTACTCCTCAGTACAGATAAGTAGTCCGCGGTACAGATAAGTAGCGCGGCATTGCGCGCGGTTTGAGTTCCGCATCTCTGATTGGTCGCCACGGCCGACCAATCAGAGGAGCGGCAGTCAAACCGTGCGCCGCTCCACGCCGCTGGAGGAGGGAAGAATAGAGCAACATAGGGGACGTGTGCCACACATAGGGACGTGTGCCACGCATAGGGGACGTGTGCCATGCATAATAAACGTGTGCCATGCATAGGGGTCGTGTGCCATGCATAGAGGACGTGTTCCATGCATAATGGACGTGTGCCATGCATAGAGGACGTGTGCCATGCATAATAGACATGTGCCATGCACAGGGGACATGTGCCACGTATAGGGGACATGTGGCATGCATAGGGGACGTGTGCCCTGCATAGGTGTTGTGTGCCATGCATAGGGGACGTGTGTCATGCATAGGGGATAGGTGCCACGCATAGGGGTCATGTGCCATGCATAGGGGACGTGTGCCATGCATAGGGGACATGTGCAATGCATAGGGGATGTGTGCCACGCATAGGGGTCGTGTGCCATGCATAGGGGACGTGTGCCATGCATAAGGGACGTGTACCATGCATAGGGGACGTGTGCCATGCATAGGGGACATGTGCAATGCATAGGGGACGTGTGCCATGCATAGGGGACGTGTGCCACACATAGGGGATGTGTGTCACACATAGGGGATCTGTGCCACGCATAGGGGACGTGTGCCATGCATAGGGGACGTGTGCCATGCATAATGGACATGTGCCATGCATAGGGGATGTGTGCCCTGCATAGGGGACGTGTGCCAAGCATAGTGGACGTGTGCCAAGCATAGGGGAAGTGTGCCAAGCATAGGGGATGTGTGCCACGCATAGGGGACGTGTGCGAAGCATAGGGAACGTGTGCGAAGCATAGGGAACGTGTGCGAAGCATAGGGGACGTGTGCAACGCATAGGGGACGTGTGCCACGCATAGGGGACGTGTGCCACACATAGGAAACGTGTGCAAAGCATAGGGAACGTGTGCGAAGCATAGGGGATGTGTGCCATGCATAGGGGATGTGTGCCATGCATAAAGAACGTGTGCCATGCATAGGGGACGTGTGCCATGCATAATGGACGTGTGCAATGCATAATGGATGTGTGCCATGCATAATGGATGTGTGCCATGCATAGGGGACGTGTGCCACACATAGGAAACGTGTGCGAAGCATAGGGAACGTGTGCGAAGCATAGGGGACGTGTGCCACGCATAGGGGATGTGTGCCATACATAGGAAACGTGTGCGAAGCATAGGGAATGTGTGCGAAGCATAGGGGATGTGTGCCATGCATAGGGGACGTGTGCCATGCATAAAGAACGTGTGCCATGCATAGGGGACGTGTGCCATGCATAATGGACGTGAGCAATGCATAATGGATGTGTGCCATGCATAATGGATGTGTGCCATGCATAGGGGACGTGTGCTATGCATAGGTAGAGCCGCACTGTCCAATGGTCAATATGAGCCTTTAGGCTAAGGTGGCAAGGAGTCAAGGGGAGCCACAGAGCAGAAGGGGGCAGCGCCTGCACCATGCAGCCGGCTCCCAGTGTTACGTGCAACGGCTTCATATGGTAAAATCACCAGCGGCGGCTACCAACAGCACCCCACCTTCCCGCTCCTCACCCATGGCCGCCGACAGCAACCCCACCCTACCCACCCGTGGCCGCCGACAGCAATATTTCAGATTTCTCTTATAAAGTATTTTGAACATTTATTAAAATGTGGGTATATTAGTCTATAAGTTCTCAGGAGCAGTGGGTATATAAGTCTATAAGCTCTCAGGAGCAGTGGGTATATTAGTCTGTAAGCTCTCAGGAGAAGTGGGTATTTTAGTCTGTAAGCTCTCAGGAGCAGTGGGTATATTAGTGTGTAAGCTCTCAGGAGCAGTGGGTATATTAGTCTGTAAACTCTCAGGAGCAGGGGGTATATTAGTCTGTAAGCTCTCAGGAGAAGTGGGTATTTTAGTCTGTAAGCTCTCAGGAGCAGTGGGTATATTAGTGTGTAAGCTCTCAGGAGCAGTGGGTATATTAGTCTGTAAGCTCACAGGAGCAGGGGTATATTAGTCTGTAAGCTCTCAGGAGCAGTGGGTATATTAGATTGTAAACTCTCAGGACCAGTGGGTATATTAGTCTGTAAGCTCTCAGAAGCAGTGGGCATATTAGTCTGTAAACTCTCAGGAACAGTGGGTATATTAGTCTGTAAGCTCTCAGGAGCAGTGGGTATATTAGTCTGTAAGCTCTCAGAATCAGTGGGTATATTAGTCTGTAAACTCTCAGGAACAGTGGGTATATTAGTCTGTAAATGTGGCACCCCAAGGGTTAATATGCCACAGAAACAACACAGGTTTAATCCCCACACAACACTACACTAGAAAGTGGGAGGAGCTTAGCTGGCACCTGCACTAGTGGGAGGAGCTAAGTTGTTTACCTCAGAGGAGAAGTGACAGTTAGTTCAGTTTCAGTCAGAGTTGAGTCTGGAGCAGGAGCTCAGCCAAGTAGCAGTAGAGGTCCTGAGAGGTCTGAGGAAAGGAGACAGATTAACAGAGGAACATACCCGGGATAAAGAGTTACCCCAAAAGCTTGATCCCGGGGAGGCGCTTAAGACGGATACCGGATCTGAGGCTGTGCCTGAGACAGACAGGACAGTAAACACCGGCATAGTGAAGGTCCACCATCTTCACCACACCATAGCAAAGCAACACGAAGGAGTCAGTGACACAGAGGACTCAAGTTGCCCAGCATATTGGTATCCGTGAGCAGAGACAGGGCCAGCAGCATAGCTACAAGCAGCAGCAGGGCCACACACAGCGTTTAAGTAGGAAGCCAAGGACCCGGTCAGGGTGAGAGCAACCTGGTACAGACTCCGGGGACAATACTGTGTAATACCATCTGCCAGTAAAGACTTGAAGAACAACAGAAACCGTGAGTGTGTGTGTCATCCTTATGCTGAAGCCCCACTTGCCCTCATAGGCTGTCCATTGCCTCTACTCTTATCATCTCTACTGCTACCCCTACTCTCTTGCAGCATCAATAACATCCTCACAGACTTTAACTACCTCTACCACTGCCCCGGGGAACCCAGTTCTGCCCACAGGAACTATTCCATCCAAGCTGCTAACCCATCATCCCCGGAGGTTCTGCAGCAGCGGCGGCCCCATTACTGGCCGCATATAGTGGGTGGCGTCACGAGTGACAAATCCCCTGTAAATAACCCCCCATTTTATTGTGCGGGCCCGGGACACGGTCCGGACCAGGACCGCCGTGAAATCCCCCAGCAGCACCCCGGTCCGGCACCGAGTGCCCCGTCTCGAGGAGCTCCACAACCTGGCGTCACGAACAGGATCTACCATTGTGTGCCGTGATTAATGACTGTTTTGGATCTGCCGCCATTGCTGGGCGCGCGCAAGCTGAATTGTAACTGCGCCACAGAGATTGAAAATTTCAAAATCCGCCATTGCAGAGCGCGCGACGCGCGGGAAGAAAAACCGCTCACCGCTCTGACGTCATCCGGAAGGGAAGAGAATCCCTGGTGCGCAGCGGAACCTTTGTAAGACATCCGGACGGAGGCGGAAGATGGAGGGCGGACCTTAACTAAGGGGGCCCAAGATGTCGCAGCCCAATGCACAAGGCGGAGACGGAGCAGCCGGTGGAGCTGCAGCGCCGTACCCGGCGGTGCAGCGGCGCAAGGAACAGCACCAATAATGCCGTTCCTGATGCCGTATACTCCAGGGGCAATGTGGCTGCCCCAATACTCCGGTGAGCCTAATACTTTAACTGACTTTATGCAAAAGATAAAAGAGTATTATGTGATGTACCCCCTCACTGAAGCCCAGCGTGTAGGAATGATAATAGGACAGTTAACAGGCAATGCACGGCGTGAGGCTGCGTCCTGGCTGGACACAGATAAGGACACTGTAGAGCATCTAGCAGCTAGACTGAAAGCAACGTTTGAATCTGCTGCTGATAACCGGGCTAAGATGAGGTTCTTTGCATGCCACCAGAAACCTAAACAGAGTGCTAGAGACTTTGCCTTGAACCTGTAGGAAGCACTCAGAGCCCTTAAGCTGGCAGAACCTGCTTTAGCCCCGGGAGCTGATAAAATGCTATTTGACCAATTCATAGAGGGCCTCCATTCCCCTTCCCATCGAGGACAGTTAAGCATGATACTGCTGCAGAACCCTGACATGACATTTACTGAGCTGAAAGATAGAGCTATCCGTTTGCAGCAGCTGGAAGAGCCACGGGAGCTACCCACTGTCCTGGACATTGCAGCAGAACCTCAGCAGCCGGCAGCGCCAGCGACATCTGCTATGTCAGCGACTGCTGCTGAGGCCGGGGAATATATCTCAAATGCAGCCATCAACCAAAAGCTAGATGCCCTGACAGACACCGTGATCTCCATGGCCAAGGTCATCAAGGAACTGCGAGAGTCAAAGCCTGCACCCAAGATCAAGTCGGCGACCAGCAGAGAGGATGTCCAGTGGACGAGGCCCAGAAGATACCCAGCAGCAAGAGGACGACCCAGCGATCGCTATCAACCAGATGGACAGCCCATTTGCCGTCGTTGCCAGGAACCAGGCCATCTTGCTCGTGAGTGTCCTTTAAACGACAATTCCCTGGGCAGGCGGGCCGCTCCCCAGGAATGAACACTCGAGGCCCCTCAGCCTGGTATGACAGATTCGTGGGAGGAAAACCGGTGATCCCTATTGTGTTGAACGGCATCCCCTTTAGTGCCTTGCTGGATACCGGGTCCCAGATAACATCCATCCCACATGTTCTTTATAAAAGGTACTGGGTTGATTCAGACATTACTAATGCACCAGATGACTTTAACTTTGAGGTATGGGCTGGTAATGGACTGGTAATACCAAAGGTTGGATTTAGAGAGATGAATATTCAGGTTGGGAAGGTAGAATTGCAGAACCAGGGTATTATAATCGTAGATGTCAACCGGCGAGACCGTGAACCCGTGATGCTGATAGGAATGAATGTCATTGAGAAATGTTTTTCCGAAGTGTTGTGTTTTGCAGCAAATTGCCGAGACTTGCGGAACTGTACAACAAAGGCTTCTGCACAAAGAGATCAAAGCCCTGATGTTGAAGCAACAGGTAGAAATCTCCGGAGGTGAGATCGGCAGTGTACGAGTAAGTGACCCAATACCCATTGTAATTCCTCCCAAAACTGAAATGTTGGTATGGTGCAGAGCCGCAATAGGCATTAAAGGGCAAGACTATCAGGCCCTGGTAGAACCTGTGTACTCAGATAGCAGACCCACCATACTCACTGCTAGAGGAGTAGTTGACGTACACAGGGGAAGAGTGCCATTACGCCTGTTGAACTGCGGAGAAGATGAGGTCACATTACCTAAGTATGCTACCATGGCTAAGTTGTACACAGTTGATAATAACAACATCACAGCCGCCGAGCCCTTGAACCCGTCATGTCAGGCGGATGACAATGGCTCAGAGGAGAAGCTGGAGGATTGGTGTCAAAAGTTACATGTAGGTACCAGTTCTACACCTCCCCGTCACAAGCATGGAGTATACCGGGTAGTGAAAGAATACGAACAGATATTCAGTAAACACCCGTTAGACTTTGGGCAAATCAAAGGGGTAGAGCACACTATACCCACAGGTAACCATCAACCTATAAAAGAGAGGTATAGACCCTTACCACCAGCTCACTACCAAACCACCAAAGACATGCTCAGAGAGATGAAATCTGCAGGGGTAATAAGAGACAGTTGTAGCCCCTGGGCAGCACCTCTAGTGTTAGTTAAAAAGAAGGACGGGACCATGAGAATGTGCGTAGATTACCGACAGATTAATCGCATCACACATAAGGACGCATAACCATTACCTAGGATTGAGGAGTCATTAGCTGCACTAAAATCTGCTAACTACTTTTCCACCATTGATCTGACTAGTGGGTACTGGCAGGTTCCTGTGGCCGAGGCCGACAAGGAGAAGACAGCGTTTACTACGCCGATGGGCCTCTGTGAGTTTAATTGTATGCCGTTCGGACTCTGCAACGCACCCGGGACCTTCCAACGTCTGATGGAGAGCTGCCTCGGGCACAAGAACTTTGAAACTGTCCTCCTGTACCTAGATGACGTCATAGTCTACTCGAAGACGTATGAGCAACATCTACAAGACCTAGCAGAAGTGTTCGAAGCTTTGTCCAAGTATGGCATGAAGATCAAGCCATCCAAGTGTCACCTTCTCAAACCAAAGGTACAGTACCTGAGACATGTTGTGAGTTCAGAGGGAGTAGCACCGGATCCTGATAAAGTCATAGTGATAAGGGATTGGCCAAGACCTACGAACGTGAAAGAAGTGAGGCAATTCCTGGGCCTGGTAGGCTATTATAGAAGATTCCTCCGAGGATTCACGAAGCTAGCAGCTCCTCTGCAAGACATTCTGGTAGGACGATCAAAGAAGACTTCAAACTGTAATCTCCTGACACAGTGGGATGAGGAGAGAGAAGATTCTTTCAATAAGCTAAAAAGTGCACTGACGGGAGAAGAGATCCTGGCATACCCTGATTACCATCAACCCTTCATTCTATACACAGATGCCAGCAACGTTGGACTGGGAGCAGTATTATCACAGATGCAAGGAGGCAAAGAAAGAGTTATTGCCTTTGCAAGCAGGAAGCTCCGGCCTACAGAACGAAACCCAGAGAACTACAGCTCCTTCAAGTTAGAACTACTGGCAGTAGTTTGGGCTGTGACTGAACGCTTTAAACATTACTTGGCAGGTGCAGAATTCACCATCTACACGGATAACAACCCGCTGACTCACCTGGACACAGCGAAATTAGGTGCTCTGGAGCAGCGATGGATAGCCCGGCTATCTAATTACAACTTTGTCATCAAATACAGAGCAGGGCGCAAGAACGGGAACTCAGATGCCTTATCCCGGATGCCACACCTGAGAGACGTGGAAGAGGAACCAGAAGAGTTGGAAGAGATTGAACTACCGGCCTTTCATCGTTCAAAGGTAGAAGATTATCAACCCGGCATCTACCAAAGAGAACAAGAAGTAAACTTTAACCCGTTACGACACTATGAATGGGCTGAAACCCAAGATACTGATCCAGCTGTGAAGCTAGTGAAAGAACTGCTTACGCGACAAGGTGCATACCCGGATCAGAATGCCCCAGCTGAGACCATACAGCTCTGGAAAGAGAGAGGCAAGTTGTTTCTGAACCAAGGGAAGCTCTGTAGACGATTTACCAATCCCAAGACGCATGAACTGGTCTGGCAGATAATCGTGCCCAAGCAAGACATCCAAATGGTCTTAGAAGCTTATCATGACAACACAGGTCATTTCAGATGGAAGAAGTTAGAAGCAATCCTAAGAGACAGATTCTATTGGGTTGGCATGAGAAAATCCATTGAAATATGGTGCAGAAGATGTGCCGTATGCAACCTCAGAAGGAAAGATCTACAGAAAGCTCCGCTTCAACCTATAGTAACCAAGCAACCACTCGAGCTAGTCGCATTAGATCACGTCAAGTTGTCACCAAGCCGGTCAGGCTATGTCTATGCCTTAACCATCGTGGACCATTACTCACGCTTCTTAGTGGTGGTACCAGTCAAAGATCTAACAGCGAAGACGGCAGCAAAAGCATTCCAGACGCATTTCTGTAGACCACATGGTTACCCAGAACAAGTCCTTGCAGACCAAGGTCCAGCTTTTGAATCAGAACTATTCAAGGAATTCTGCGATATGTACGGTTGTAAGAAGATTCGCACAACAACGTATCATCCCCAAACAAATGGTCTATGTGAGAAAATGAATCATATCGTAATCGAACTGTTAAAGACCTTACCAGAATCAGAAAGAAACCAGTGGCCAGATAAATTACCTGATTTGGTAGACTTATACAACCATGTCCCCGTGAGTTCTACAAACTGCACTCCAGCATATCTTATGCGTGCAAGACCCGGCAAGCTACCAATTGATCTAGAAATGGGAATTGAAAAACCAGATACAGAGATAGAAGAAGAAACAGATTGGGATACCAAACGTCAGAAGCAGTATCAACAAGTGCAAGAATGTGTAGAGAGAAACCTACAACAAGCAAGAGCAAGACAAGAGAATACTTTTAACAAACATGCTCAAGCAATGCCATTACAAGAAGGTGATCAAGTTCTCAAGAGAAAGAGACGCACTGACAAACTGGATAATCAGTGGGAAACTGTCCCATACACAGTCTTACCATCTAACCTAGACAATGTTAAAACCTGTTTGATAAGCAAAGATGAAGGAAAAACGTCACAAGCCGTATCCCGTGATCATCTAAAATTGTGTCCTGAAACACTGAAGACACCTGAAGTAAGAGAACCCGTACAGGTCCAACCTATTAAAGAAAAGAAAGAAGAAGTTTTCCACACGGTACTAGGAGATTTTCCTAAAACATGGCCAAATTACCATGGAGCAGTTGTCGTACCAATGATGGCATTCCCTTCCATGGTGGAACCAACACCAGAACCCGTGTTACCTGAAGAAGTCCCAAGACCTGAAGAACTGGAAGTAGAACCATTAGAGGAAGAACAAATTCCTGGTCCCAGTGAGCTTGCCAGTCCTACAGTCAGATCTTCATCTAACATAGTACCAAACACTACAAATAGGTACATGCCTACCAGCACCAATAGGCTACATGCAAGTAGTACACCCGTTTTACGCAGATCCGAGCGTTGTACCAGAGGTCAGTTACCAGCTAGGTACAGGGATTAAAAGGTCAAATTAACTGTGAGATGTAAATATGTTTGTGTTAATATAAATTGAACCCGGTAAACAAATGTACATAGTTAATGCAACGTTAAAAAAGCCCAGTACCTACAGAGACTATCCTGTATGAACTTCTTGCATATTCTTCAAACTTTTCCCTTTTATTTTATTTTTATGGACCATACTACCACGGACTGGTTGTGGTATAAACTTTCTTATATATTCATCAGCCCGGAGGCAAAAGACTAAACCCCCGGAAGGACTGCTTTTTGAATTTTTGGACTGTTTTTGAACTTTAGTGATTTTTGTGATTTTACTTTTAAGTCTTTGTAAATATTAATTGTATTAATTGTTTATTCTTTATTGTTCCACAGTCCCGGAGTACTGTCTTTAGCTAAGGGGGAATGTGGCACCCCAAGGGTTAATATGCCACAGAAACAACACAGGTTTAATCCCCACACAACACTACACTAGAAAGTGGGAGGAGCTTAGCTGGCACCTGCACTAGTGGGAGGAGCTAAGTTGTTTACCTCAGAGGAGAAGTGACAGTTAGTTCAGTTTTAGTCAGAGTTGAGTCTGGAGCAGGAGCTCAGCCAAGTAGCAGTGGAGGTCCTGAGAGGTCTGAGGAAAGGAGACAGATTAACAGAGGAACATACCCGGGATAAAGAGTTACCCCAAAAGCTTGATCCCGGGGAGGCGCTTAAGACGGATACCGGATCCGAGGCTGTGCCTGAGACAGACAGGACAGTAAACACCGGCATAGTGAAGGTCCACCATCTTCACCACACCATAGCAAAGCAACACGAAGGAGTCAGTGACACAGAGGACTCAAGTTGCCCAGCATATTGGTATCCGTGAGCAGAGACAGGGCAGCAGCATAGCTACAAGCAGCAGCAGGGCCACACACAGCGTTTAAGTAGGAAGCCAAGGACCCGGTCAGGGTGAGAGCAACCTGGTACAGACTCCGGGGACAATACTGTGTAATACCATCTGCCAGTAAAGACTTGAAGAACAACAGAAACCGTGAGTGTGTGTGTCATCCTTATGCTGAAGCCCCACTTGCCCTCATAGGCTGTCCATTGCCTCTACTCTTATCATCTCTACTGCTACCCCTACTCTCTTGCAGCATCAATAACATCCTCACAGACTTTAACTACCTCTACCACTGCCCCGGGGAACCCAGTTCTGCCCACAGGAACTATTCCATCCAAGTAAGAGGGAGGGCTAGAGAAGCCAGTCATGCTGCTGGAGACACAGCCCTCTAGTAACTGACCCAGAAGGAGACGCCCAGAAGTACACAGGCATGTAATTTTATAAAGTGTATATTTCGGTTTACATTTATCAATATTCTTAAGAAAAACATAGGTGGAATGGTGTAGGTAGGGTGCAGGGACATGTATTAACAGCTTATAGTCGTCATCTAAGGTGGTTGGTTCCCTTTAAACAGCTGTATCTTCAAATCTCCCGCGCTGACACCGGTGGGAGATCAGTGGCGGCTCTAGCTGATCTCCCGGTGGCCGCCGCTGATCACCAGCGGCCACCGGGAGAGATT
This sequence comes from Allobates femoralis, assembly GCA_033576535.1. Lineage (NCBI taxonomy): Eukaryota > Metazoa > Chordata > Amphibia > Anura > Aromobatidae > Allobates > Allobates femoralis. The sequence continues at coordinate 208,866,298 of JARQOC010000007.1, read as the reverse complement.
TCAATGAGATCCACAGCGTTCTCCGGCGCTGTCATGCGGAGGACACTGCGGATCCATTGAAATCCATGCATTATTTGTGCGCTTGCGGGCGCTTTCAGATAAAACAAGCGCCCGCGAACGCACAAAAAATGCAACATGCGCAGGTACATGGGTTCCCATGTTAAACATAGGAACGCATGTGCGCAAGCGTTTTGCTGCGTTCGGTGCGCTGCGTTCCAAACGCAAATGTGAAGGCACCCTTAGAAGAAATCGCTTATTTCGTTTAACCCCATAGGTTGTAAGGTGCTCAATTTATAAATCCAATATGTCTCCTTCATTTTTAGATTTTCCATTCTATTCGGAACATTTTCAGGAACATGATCAATTGGAAGCACTGCCAAGGATACATTGCCATGATGAATCTCCTTGCAATGTCTTGACAGTCCGTGCTTAGTAAATCCCTTATGGATATTATGTCTATGTGAGTTAATTCTTTTTGGAGGGGTTGGGATATCCTCCGCACATACTGTTTCCCGCAATTGCATTGAATCAGGTAGACAACATAGCTGGTCATGCATGTCATTCTATATCTGATTTTAAATTCTCTATTTACGTGACTGGAAGCACGGAAACTATCCACGTTATTCCCTATGGATAAGCAACATTGACAGTCCCTTCTTTTACACTGAAAAGCTCCTTTACGTTCTTACATATATTGATGTGTAATGAAGCATCCCCCTGGGATCTAGTCCTCAACACACTAGGTACAAGGAGATTTTTATTTGTCGGGGCCCTTAAAAGTCACCCCTGGTTTCAAAGATACCACCTTATTAAGAACAGGATGATTTAATATCATTTTCCAGTGCTTCTCTAGAATATTGTGAATCTGATTATTTTGTTCAGAAAAAGTGGTGATAAAATTAACATCAAAATTATTCACATTTTTGCATCCCTTATTAGTTCTAATGAGATCATCTTGCGATAAATTTTTTACTCATTTATATGCACTTTTAACCAACCTAGAAGGGTACTTTCTCCAAATTCCCTCATTATTATAGATGATAATGATGTAATCAATAAATCTTTCATAAAGCACCAAATTACCGCTGTAATCACCATGGAGGACATGCCAGGACTCGAAGACAGCCATAAAAAGATTAGCATACGTGGGTGCTGCCCTTGAGCCCATGGCAATCCCCCGTGTTTGATGGTATATAGTTTTTCCAAACTGGAAATAATTGTTCTCCAATATAAAAGCCATGTTTTGGACTAAAAAATTCTTTTGGGCCTCAGGTATAGTAAATTCCTTATCCGCATACATTTTAAAGCATGACAAGCCGATATCATGCTCAATATTTGAGTACAGACCAGTCACGTCCATAGTGATGAACACATAATCATCTTTCCAAAAAATACCTTGAAGTTCTTGTATCAATTGGGTCGACTCCATAAGATAACTTCCCAATTTCTTCACCGAGTTATTTATAAAAGAATCAACATGCGCAGCCAAATTCGAAATCAATGAATTAATTCCCACTATAATGGGGCGCCCTGGAGGGTTTAGCATATTTTTGTGTAATTTCAGTAAGTGATAATACACGGCCACGCATGGATTTTTTATAGTAAGATAATCTTTTTCATTTTTATTTAGAATACTAGCTCTATCAGCCTGAACAATCATTTCCTTATAACTACTAACCGCATTATTATAATCCTCCATATACGAAATGGCATAAGTGTCAACATCTGACAAAATTCGCTCAGCCACTTTGAGATATACATCAAGGTCCTGTATGGCAATCCCACCCCCTTATCAGCAGATCTAATCACAATATTGGGGTCCTTAATGATGTTAACCCCTCTAATTCATCTATCGAAAGATTATTCATTTTCTCATCCTTCAAATTTAGGGATTCAAAATCCTTCAACACTAAATCTTTGAAGGTTTTTAGATGTTGGCCCTTACTAAATATAGGGTAACATTTTGATTTACCTAGGAGTTGAGTGTGACCCATTCCCTCTCCTTTATTACACGTCGTATCCCCTTCAGTCTGATTCATTGCAAAATGACGTTTTAATTTCCTCACAAAATGTTGAAGATCCATATACAGGTCTATGTCTCTTGAACTATTATCAGGACAAAAGGACAATCCCTTATTGAGATTTCACCCTGTGTAAGAATGTGCTTGGATATAATAAACATATTACCAATTCTCTCAACACCCTGTTGAATAGTTTGTAAAGTATCCCCATTCATTAAAACCAAACATTTATTAGCTATTAGATCGGCCTTCATTTTTTGTTTTTTGATTTTTTTGTTTCCTCGGACTCCCCTCCTACACCTTTTCTTTTTTGGATTTTGGGGTGAGGTATTTCGTTATTGTATTTGTGTGTTCCATAATTTTGGGCAAAAAAGGCACTGATGATGACCCAGACGAAGAGTTATCAATAGTGATTCTCTTCTTCTTTACCTGATCAAGTACATTAACAGTTTTGTCCGCAACTGCTAAATTTAATTTCATTCCAGAGTTGCATTCTAAGATGGGTAATAAAGGAGAGTGAGGAATAATATCCTCCTCACCGTCTTAATTTATGGGGCGGTCCAATAAATTGGACACTCCGGCTGACTCCTCAGCTGCCAATGAAATCAATATATCAAGAAGACTTGAAGGGACTGTCAATGTTGCTTATCCATAGTGAATAACGTGAATAGTTTCCACGCTTCCAGTGATGTAAATAGACATGCATGACCAGCTATGTTGTCTACCTGATTCAATGTAATTGCGGGAAACAGTATGTGCGGAGGATATCCCAACCCCTCCCCAAAAGAATTAACTCACATAAACATAATATCCATAAGGGATTTACTAAGCACGGACTGTCAAGACATTGCAAGGAGATTCATCATGGCAACGTATCCTTGGCAGTGCTTCCAATTGATCATGTTCCTGAAAATGTTCCGAATAGAATGGAAAATCTAAAAAGAAGGAGACATATTGGATTTATAAATTGAGCACCTTACAACCTATGGGGTTAAACGAAATAAGCGATTTGTTCTAAGTGAGTACTCTGGATGCATTATAAATGATGGGTTTATGTACTCTGACCCTGAAACGGTTTGTGAACGCATAGTCTAGCTGAGAGATTCTGCTTAATGAATCGGAGGAGGAATGACCTGTGGTTGAGTTGGTCTGGAGGTTTATAAGCTGGTCTTCTTGTCAAATGGAGTGGGTGGAGTTCCAACCCTATTGGGCATCCATATGGAGACAACTTTGTGTATGAAGGCATATCATTATATATGGGTTATGCTTTAACTGATGATTTTTATAAACATACTAGCTGTAGTACCTGGCTACACCCGGGTTAATAAATAACTGCTGTTAGCTATAACAAAATAGAATTTGAATATGTCATATTAATGACTTGTAAGAAAATAGAAGCTGAGCTGTGATTGATTGCTATAGGCAGCCTAATAAATCTCCAGCCAACAGTAAACCCTCCCCCTGGCCGGGCAGTATATGTTACCTCACACATACACATAATAGACAGCTCATGTGACTGACATCTGCCTTAATTTCCTATATGGCACATGTGTTGCACATTGGCTGTTTTTAATCAGATGTTTATGTTTGGAAATTAAAGATAGCACACGTATGAGGCGAGTTGTGTGAGGTGATTTGTGCACATCTATGTCTGTCTGTGTGGTGTGTGTGTCCCTGGGGTGTGTGTATGTGTGTGTCCCTGTGGGGCGAGTGCATGTGTCCCTATAGGGTGTGTATGTGTGTGTGTCCCTGTGGGGGGGTCTGTGTGGTGTGTGTCTCTGTTGTGTGTGTCTCTTTGTGGTGTGTGTGTGTCCCTGTGGGGTCAGTGTATGTGTCCCTATAGGGTGTGTATGTGTGTGTGTCCCTGGGGGGGGTATGTGTGGTGTGTGTGTGTATCTGTGTTGTGTGTCTCTTTGTGGTGTGTGTGTGTCCCTGTGGGGTGAGTGCATATGTGTCCCTATAGGGTGTGTATGTGTGTGTGTCCCTGTGGGGGGGGGGGTCTGTGTGGTGTGTGTGTGTGTGTGTCTCTTTGTGGTGTGTGTGTGTCCCTGTGGGGTGAGTGCATGTGTCCCTATAGGGTGGCTATGTGTGTGTGTCCCTGTGGGGGGGGTCTGTGTGGTGTGTGTGTCTGTGTTGTGTGTGTCTCTTTGTGGTGTGTGTGTGTCCCTGTGGGGTGAGTGCATGTGTCACTATAGGGTGAGTGTGTCCCCGTGGGGGTGTGGGGGTGTGTCTCTATGTTGTGTGTGTCTCTTTGTGGTGTGTGTGCTTGTTCAGGTGCGTGGTGAGTATCCAATGTTGGGGCTGCACCTTAGCGACTATACACTCGCTGTTACTCTTTGTGTGTGTGTGGTGTGTATACATGTCCCCGTGCGTGGTGAATATCTCATGTTGGGGCCCCACCTTAGTGACTATATGCTGGTATGTGCTGTTAGTCTTTGGCGCTATCATTAAGCCCCTCTCATTCACAACTGTCAACTGGTAACTGTCACTTTTTCCCCATTATGTAGATAGTGGCAAAATTGTTTGGTGAATTGCAATGCGCGGGGTTAAAATTTTGCCTCACAACATAGCCTATGATGCTCTCAGGGTCCAGACGTGTGACTGTGCAAAATCTTGTGGCTATAGCTGCCAGCTGTCAATTTTCCTCCAACACTTTTCCATTCACTTTTTCACCATTATGTAGATAGGGGCAAAATTGTTTGGTGAACTCGAACGCACAGGGTTAAAATTTTGCCTCACAACATAGCCTATGACGCTCTCGAGGTCCAGAAGTGTGACTGTGCAAAATTTTGTGGCTGTAGTTGCGACGGTGTAGATGCCAATCCCGTATATACACACACACACACACACACATACACACATTCAGCTTTATATATTAGATATTTCTTTTAGACATATATATATTTTTAAGAAACAATATTTCCTCTGTGGTTCATATATGAACAGACACAGCTTGCTCTAATAGAGGGTGTGGCTGAATAGACTAATGTGAGCAGTACTTAAAATAGTATTTTTGGACTCGTTTTATTGTGGTGAGTTTGAGACCAGGAGTATCCTTTTGATTTTATTTTTTGTTTAATAAATCATTTCTGTTTTGATGTATAATTGATTTATATTGTGATTTGATGGGTGAATGTCATTTTAAGTATGTGTTAGATTTAAAAAAAAAAATTAATTATAGAGGTGGGTGTTTCCACAAACAAACATCAGAAAGGGTGGAAACCTTCTTTATAATGATGTGTATATATATTTTTCATGTTGAAAATGTTCTTGATGCCCTGATGAAGTGGCGAGTTCAAGCCACGAAATGTGTAGGCTCAATAAAGAAGACTTGTGATCAATCTTCTGTGGACGTTGTTTTTGGTCTGCATAGTGTGAGAAGCCCGGCTCCATCCCTTTCCTTTGGAATTCTTCTGTTTTATCCAGCTGGGCACCAGCAGCGGCCAGATTACTACAAGCATTCCCTGTTTGTTGTGACTCACACAACCATCCCAGGTGAGTCTAACTGGGGATATTTGAATCGAACATTACAACCCTATGTGCGCTCCCCCTTTTATATCTTTCTATATCACTGGTAATATATACCAGATTCTTTGATAGGGCGTTGATCCAGGGAATTAGTCTGATTGCCGTATGTGGAGTCAGGAAACAATTTTTTCCCCAATGTGGAGCTTAGTGTTGCCACATGTGTTTTTTTTTTTGCCTTCCTCTGGATCAACATGTTAGGCTATGGGTTGAACTAGATGGACTTAAAGTCTATTTTCAATCTTTAAAACTATGTTACTATGTGGAGCCATACAATACCCACTTGTTCACATTTGCACTGCCCCCCCCCCACCTCAGTTTTGGTGACTGCTCAGCCACTATCAGAATTCTTTCCTGACTACTGTATACATATGAATGTCACCAACTAACTACACTACCAGGGTACTACTTTAGACAGTCTACACTACTACTACTACTTTAGATGGTCTACACCATTCATGTCCAAGGGTTTTTAGAAAAGAGTACCCTCTCAGTAAGAGAACTATGGACTTACAACTTGGAAGAGCAGTAATGCAGTAAAACAACATAAACATTACATGCAAAGTCACTAATAAAGGTCATAACTATGGCATTGGCATATTTCTTGTTATTACCTTTGGTAAATGTCTTCTCTTCTAGGCTCACATTTGCCAGTAAATCATTGAAAACTGTGACAGTGACATTGTAGGTCTCTCCACACTGAAGTCCTCCAATGGCGCAGGTGGTGTTTGTTGTATTGCAGATATAATTATTTCCTTCTAATGTTCTTACATTGGCCATATAATATACGGCCCCTGGGGCAGCCAACCACTGCAGCGACACCTCATTTGTGTTACAGTCAGAAAATATAGACATATTTTGTGGGGCACAAGGGCCTACGAAGATAGAATATTTTAGATAATACAATATCAGACATCATAAAATTCATGTCATATTTTCATATCTAGTCTGTTGATGGCCTATATAACACTTATCAACAAACTATATAATGGAACGTATCTTACATGTCTCCAGCGCAGCCACGCTGTTTTCTACACTGCTACAGATGTCGTTCTGAGCCATCATTGCTACAGTATATGCTCCTCCACAGGGGACACTTCTTATCCAGCATGACGTGGCCTGACTGCTACAGTTGTACCTTTCTCCAACTGATCCATTCAGGGATGGAGTATAATTTAATGCTCCGGCAGAATTACTCCAAGAAATCAGCGCTGAATTACTAATGCAGTCCAGGGCTGTGTTCACACTCACTGGGATACAAGGAGCTGTAGATTGCAAAATAAAACAAAAAGTGAATAAACCTACAGTGTAACTAAACTTTAAAACATTTCCAGATGTGTTAAAAATGTATTTCATTGGTGTTGATGGTGGTCTCAGACCCCAACAAATGCTCAAATCCTAAACTTATCTTGAAGTGAACAGAGTGATGTATGGCCAATAAAAAATTCTATGGGTCTGTCCATTACGCTGCTCGTACTCAAGGATAACAATGAGTGTTTCTGCTTCTTGGTTTGAGTGAGGACAGGAGCTGAAGACCACACCAACTACTGATCAACAAGGGGAAAAATGCATAAAAATGTTTGAAAATGTTTATAGTTTTAGGGGCCCAGCGCAAACTAATATCCCTCTATCAATGGCTTATATTTCATAGTATAATTAACACAGATCACTAATAATGGTTAACCGTTAACCGGATATTTACTCAAAATTTAATAAAGTGTTTTTTTCTAAAACATAAAATCATTCAAATCTGTATTAACAAGAGTTAATTTTCTCATTTGTGTATAAAAAGTGGTATAAACGTCCACGATGCGTCTCAGCAGCTGTTAGTACATTGTTAAACTATATCTTCTCTATTGGATCCCAAACTTTGGTGAATTAATGTTCTCCTTATTATCCGTATGTGGGGTCCTCCAGTGGCTCTTTTTCTATAGTATTTCTTGAATCTGTACCCCATTCTTCTATCTTCTAGCTATGTTAAGCTGATGGAAAGGGTCTCTCTTACAAGCTTTTTAGTATCCTTCCTGTTGCCGGGTTTGTAGCTCCTTATTGTCTCCCCCTTTACAAATCCTGTTGTAGCCCAAACTTCACTTTCTCCTTATCCCAGGGATTTGTTGTACCTGATCCTCCTTCCGTTGAATCTCTAACCTGTGGCTCATCTCCCTCCTTGTAGTTCAGCGTCCTCCTTCCTCACACGTGCGGAGCGCTCCTCTTGTCAGTATGACAAGTAGGGCGATGTCCAATGGCGTAACTTGAAGCTCATGGGCCTGATGCAAAAGCTCCAACAGGGCCCCTAATTATTACAAATCTTTAACAGCAATAGTCATTTGTATAGGCCAAAAGGACTTTTAGGGCCCCTTAGGTTCCAGGGCCCGGGTGTGATTGCAACCCCTGCACCTGTTGTAGTTACGCCCCTGGCGATGTCACCAGGAAGCGGAAGCTCCAACATACAGAGAAGCGTACCGCACCATATATTTACCAATATATGAAAATGTTGTTATTTTTTAATATGATAGAACATGAAACATTTTTCCAAAGACTACCACCACTATTCTGTATCAAGTGGATCTGCCATAAACATTTTTAGTGGGAAAAGCTATCTCATGAAAGGTTAAATGGACAAGGTTGAAGCTAAAGTAAAGGCCCATACATATTAGATAGCTGTCAGATGAATGAACAAGAGGATCCACTGCTGAAACTCAACAGGCCGGACCCTTCTCTCCCCAACATCATAATTGGACTAAAGTCCCAGATACACATAAGAGTAATGATGGGAGTGATGGTGTGCCACAGTCCGCGCTGCTCCTGGATTCAAATAACTCACCAAAGAGCCCAACAATCTTTCATCCTCTTTATTCCAACGCGTTTCAACGCCACAACCCGGCGTCTTCCTCAGGGAATCCAGGAGCAGCGCGGACCGTGGCACACCATCACTCCCATCATTACTCTTGGAATATACCACGATCCAGTGGTAGGTGGAGGTCCTGCAGCAGCTTGGAACATTGATTCCTAAACGCAGTTAAACCAGTTGTGGGGACCACAACTGGACCAGGTGAGCGGCCACACAGCACCACCGTTTACATACTAGTGTCACTAGTGATAGGGCACTATTGCGCCTCTCGCCCCCTCCCTTTATATTTTGCAGATACACATAAGACAGACTGCCAATCTCACCAATATCAGTGGGTTCATCTTACCTTGATCTAATGTCTATGGCGACCTTAAGTTATCTCATATAATATTTGTTACAAGGGAGATATGCAGAAATCCACAACCGCATGAGCAGCACATTAAATAATGGTGTAAATAGGATTAGATAGAAGGATACAATGTGTTTTATTCCAGCACAGGTTTGGCTGTTTTCACACTGTCAAATTTTGAATCTGTGGGCATACAGGAAAACCCTGCATGCCCATGGATCAGTTTTTGACCCCATTGTCTTTCAATGGGGACTGAAAACACTTCTGGGGCATCCTTGTCTCACCATTTTGCCGTGGATCCATGCAGATCCGCGGCAAAACATAGTTTTCACGGAGACCAATAACATTCCATGATACGTTTTTGGTCTCCGTGAAAAGTAACATGATGTTGTGGATACACACGAATGCTTGCAGCATCCAGTTTACCTGTTGCGTGGGAATCCGTAGGCATACAGAATCAGAAAAATTACACACCCTACATATACTGAACAAAAATATATAACAACACTTGTGTTTTTGCTCCAATTTCTCAATTATCTCAGCAAAGAAGAAGTGCTCAGTAGCACAGATTTAGAAAATTGTGAACAATATGTGAGAGAAAAAGGGCTATTGTGTACATAGAAAAAGTCTTATTACATCTTTGAATTCAGCTCATGAAAAATGGGAGCAAACATAAATATTGCATTTATATTTTTGTAGTTTGTTCAGTATACATTAGACTGATGTTTGACCAAGAATATAATGTGTTTGGGGGCTCTGGCCAACTAATTGTCAGGTGAGACATTGATCAGACATGTCCAATTGTAAACTACCTTTGTTCTCCCAGAGATAAGCCCCTGGTAGAGATGTCTGGCCAAATGGGAGAGATGGTGTCACGCTCTGCAAAGGAGCTGAACGGCACATGGCTGAACAGAAGGGAAAGGGAACACTGTCACTTAGGATAGATAAGAAGGGTAAACCCTTACACTTACCGTAGGCAACCCTGAGCTCCCTAGCGTCCGAACACAGGTTCTTTCAATCCATGGGATGATCATGTGCCTACCCCAAGCTCAGCGCTGACTAGTGGACAGGGCAGCAGGAACACTAGTCCTGCTCTAGAATAACAACACAAAGGAAGTAAGACAGATAAGGTCTGTCTTCACCAACGAGACCACAGCGGCTTTTATTTCCATGAGGTAAAATCTGTATTCAGTGATTGTTTATTGTAGAAGGGCGAGGCAGGGAGGAGAGAGGAGCTTTAGGCAGTGCTTCTCTTTCCTCATCTCCACTTTTATTTCTGCATAGAATTTTATAAAAAAAAACATCTGCCATCTCCTATTTCAGTTATGTAATAATCTGTCATCCCCAAATACAGATTTTACCCAAGAATTGAGAATTTTGAGAGTGAAAGATTAGACCAGGAGGATAAAGAAGAACACTTATCTGATAAGATAAAGGCCATGTTCACACACATGCGTTTTTTTGACCATCTCTGCGTTTTTGGGCTGTTAAAAAAAACGCAGGTGCGTTAACGCAGGGTACATTTGAGTGTAGCTGCGTTTTTCAGCTCCATTTGCGTTTTTTACCCCTAGTCCAAAAAACGCTGCATGCAGCGTTCTTGGGTGCTGTAAAAAAACGCATGTGCGTTTTTCCAAAAACGCATGCGTTTTTTTAACATGGGGCCCTATGGGAAACGCATGCAAAAACGCATGGTACATTAGTACCTTTTAGTGCCATTCAAAAACGCATGCGTTTCCCATAGGGGCCCATGTTAAAAAAAACGCATGCGTTTTTGAAAAAAACGCACATGCGTTTTTTTAACATGGGGGCCCTATGGGAAACACATGCGTTTTTAAAAGGCACATTTATGCACCCTGCGTTAACGCTTGCGTTTTTGTTTGCGTTTTTGGTGAAAAAATGACTAAGTCCAAAAACGTGGCAAATCCTTTCAGACACACAAGGGACATTTTTTAGCACTCTTGAAAAACGCAAGTGCTTTTAAGAGTGCTAAAAAAAACGCAAATTGTGTGTGAACATAGCCAAAGAATGGAGACATCCTGCCCATTGTCATTGGTTTAGTGGTATAGGTCAGAGGTTCCCAACTCCAGTCCTCAAGGCACACCAACAGTGCAGGTTTTCAGGGTTTCCTTAGTATTGCACAGGTGATAATTGAATCACCTGCACTGGGGATGATTCCAATTTCTAAGGAAATCCTGAAAACCTGCACTGTTGGTGTGCCTTGAGGACTGGAGTTGGGAACCTCTGGTATAGGTGATGTTACTTGGGAGGAATAGGGCTAAGCAACAGCACATGTGAAAGACTTGGGTATACTAATAGATCACAGACTGAACTAGAGGCAACAATGTGATGCTGCAGGAAAAAAAGACAAACACAATTCTGGCATGTATTAACTGAAACATACAGTCTAGATCATGTGAAGTCATTATCATCCTCTACTCCTGACCTCATCTGGAATACTTTGTCTAGTGCTAGGCTCCACATTTTACAAAAGCCATCAACAAACTAGAGCTACTTCAGGGAAGAGTGACTAGAATGGTGACCGGTCTGCAAACCATGTCCTATGAGGAACGATTACAGGATTTGGGAAGGTTTAGCTTGCAAAAAAGAAAACCGAGAGGAGACTTAATAGCTGTCTACAAATATCTCAAGGGCTGTCACACTGTAGAGGGATCAGCTTTATTCTCATTTGCATAAGGCTAGACAATAAGCAATGGGATGAAACTGAATGGGAGTAGACAGATTAGATATTAGAAAAAACATTTTGACAGTGAGGGTGATCAATGACTGGAACAGGCTGACACGAGAGGTGGTGAGTTCTCCTTCAATGGAAGTCTTCATACAGACCCTGGACAGACATCTGTCTGGGATGATTTAGTGAATCCTGCTTTGAACCGGGGGTTGGACCAGTTGACCCAGAAGGTCCCTTCCAATTCTACCATTCTATGATTCTACTTTAGCACTAGTATTTTTGTTGACCATATGGCCACTCTACTTGTCTTCTAATGGTTCCATCAAGCAGAGCAACACACAACTACAAACCATGTTACCTCACACTAGATTCATAATATTAAATAATAATAATGTGTATTCCAATAGCACCAATGTGGCGCCCCTGTGACTAGGCTCCACAGGGTAGTATTGCACTTTAATAATAATGTGTTAACCCTGTAAAGTCATCAGTTCAAGGTTCACCTTATGGAGTCTGTTTTCACACCCACCTAGGACCACACCACTTAGAATAGGGGGGCCGGTAATTTAGTAGGCCCCAGAAGGGGTGGGGGTGGAGCCTAGGATTGAGTAGTGGGAGGGAAAGTTTCAGTTAGTTAGTTAGTGCTGGGAAGGCAGCCAGCTAGGTCTAGCCTGACAGCAACGCTACAGAGAGGAACCCCAACCTAGGAACTAGGACAGAGGGCAATGGGCCAGGACTGGTTTGAGCCGGCTGGTCACATTGAGGAAGCATCAGCAGTGCGGGTAGCCGAAGCAGTCGGACGTTTATCTCTGGCTGCCGACCGACGAGCTGCAGGCCCATCACTAAACGGGTTGCTGACAGCACCACAGGATACCTTGCCCCTCAGGACCACATTAGATCCAAGATTACAGGGGTAACGGCTCGAGTACCGACGTCGGGGGAGTGACTGGTCTTCTCTTAAATCCAGGAAAGGACACCCGTACCACACTGTGGAAGATCAAGGGACTGGCGGGAGAGCTCTGAGGGTGGTAGAAGTGAGGAAGAATAAATTAAGCCCAGAAAGCCATACAAGGAAGAACATCAGGAGACTCCATAACGGGTAACCTGGAACTGGTGACCGACCTCTGATAAACCAGACTGTACCGTATACCATAACCATCTGCCGGTACCATTAAAGTGGAGTTGAAGTTGATTTGGACTTGGGTTTCCTTATTGCGGTGCCCGGAGGGCTCAGCATCACCAACAGCTCAGCAGAAGGGTAAGAACTGCAACACCAATCCTCACCACTACTGCCCTCCTCACCACCTTCCTTCACCGCTGCCCTGAGGTAATAGCTCCACCTGTAGGGAGCTGTTCTACACTCTGCTGCACCCACCATCACCTCAGCGGCCGGCTTGCAGCGCCGGTACCTATTTTACCAGGAACTACAGGTGGCGTCATGATCCCCTGTAAATACTCCCTTCTCCCCCACCAACTATTCAAATGATAACCAGGGCACGGAACCAGGATCCCAACCACCCGTGATTCCCTATTCAAGAAGCCATCAGTCCCGGTGTCCGAGTACTCCTAGCTCTGGCCACATCACCAACAAATTCCGCAGCGCTTTACAATCCATGAACAGCATTTGAAGAATCAATACCACAAAGAACTCAAGCTATTGTGAAGGCAAATAGGGATTGTACCCAATACTACTAAGACAGATCCAAGATACTGTAGTGAGTAAATAATGGTCTGAAAACATGATTCTATGCAGTTCGTGTAGTATACATGTTATATTTACCAGTCTGGGCATTCACATAGTGGCTCAATGGTCCTTTACAGTAGATGTTAGCGGCTGACACGGATGCAACAAATTCACTTCCACATGGCAGGTTATAGAAAGTGCAGTTGGCTTGTTCAGATGTGCAGGTCATATTCCCACTGGGTGTTGTTAAAAAGGAGGTGAAGATGTCAGAACGGTTATTCTGCTTCCAGGTGATGACCAGAGCGTTTGTAGCACAGTCTGTCTCTGCATGGACAAGCTCCGGAGCACAGGGGGCTGCAGAAACATATAGTGAAGATGAAAGAAATGACACCTGCACCTTAGAATTGTTCCATGAAAAAAAATAAAACTGTAAAGGAAAATTAAAAGTAAAATGAACATGAATGTTGCAAATATGTAATTTTACAATATCAATGGAAACATAAGAAAAGAAAAAAGAGAAAAGCATCAGCCAAAGACTGGGAAGCCTGGGTTACCAGATGAAAATGTATAGTTAATCAGAAGTATGTATAATATGTATAAACCAGGGCCTTCTCCTATACAGTGCCTAGACACTTGCAGACAATACCTGTGATCAGTTCCACCTCCGGGCTGCTTTCCCCTTGACACTGGTCATTATATGCAGTTACGCTGACAGTATATGTGACACCACAGCTCAAGTCAGTGATATTACAGTTAGTAGATGTGGTATGACAGGTATGCATGTTGCCATCTGATGTGGTCACCAGGGCAGTATAATTAATAGATCCAGGAGCGCTGGCCCATGATACAGCAGCGATGTTTGTCTGGCAGTCAATAATGGTGGAGACATTTTGAGGCACACAGGGTCCTGGAGGCAAAGAAAAGAATATATACTAGTGATTAAACTTTATAACATAGTAATAAATCAAATATTAGAATAGGTTTGCTAACACTGGCAAATAGGTGCTCTGAGTTTGATATAAATAATCCAGTAGAAATGAAACTCTGACACACAATGTATGGTGCAAAAAAGGTATAAAATCCATGAACGAGTAGTTCAGTTCAAATAAAAACATCATTCATGTTTTAAGGAGGTGAGCAATCACTTTTTCACACAGGGCCCTATAGTTTTTGGATTTCTTTTTCCCTTAATAATAAAGACCTTCCTTTATAAACTGCATCTTGTGTTTACTTGTGTTATCTTTGTCTAATATTTACATTTGCTTAGTGATCTCAAATATGTAAGTGTGACAAACATACAAAAGGATAAGGAATCAGGAAAGGGGCAAACACTTTATCACACCATTGTATATAAGAACTATATTAAATATATATGATTAATAATTCCACATGGCCATGAGTTTCACAATATTGATTCCCAATACAAACTGTAATTACACTGAAAAACCACATCAAAATGGCCGTATAATCCGAACATTAAGTTGCACATGAAATGCTTATCTTAACGGGATTGTCCACTACTCGGCTAACCCCTTCTCAATTGATATATTTCCCTTAAATACCAATAGACTATATGGACCATTCCAGCGATGAGCACTGGCTCTTCCGAAGCTCTCATGTCATTGTTATGTAATGTGAGCCATCATGCCAATTAGTGGCAACATTACTCTCACTTCCTTTGGATGACACTGACAACCGGATGTAGTCAGAGAGACTGCAGGGCTCACATGATGAGCCGCTGGAACGGTGTCAGCTCTGGAGGTGAATAGACTACTTTCATTTTCTAAGATGATGACCTTTGACTTTTCATTGGCTGTAAACTATTATCATCAACATTTACAGAAATAAACACTTGAAATAGATAACTCTGTAATGACTCTATATAATATATGTGCTTCACTTTTTGTATTAAATTACTGAAAAAAATTAACTTTTTGATGACATTCTAATTAATTGAGATGCGCCTGTATCTGGGGACATTTGCTTTGCATCCTCAGAGGAGAATCGTTGATACAGCTGCCATGGCTTAAATGGGAAATTTGCATATCGGGCATCCTATATTTCAGGAGTCCATATTTCAATGATGCAGTGGAGAAAAAATGTTTAATAAGCACTTCAGCCATTTTTGCGTTTGCTATACAGTTTAAAATAAAAAAAAAATGTGTTTCTAAAATACACAACACTTGGAGGAAACACACCTCTGTCTTCTATGTAGTTACTCTGAGCCACAACCAAAAACAGATGAAGCAACAAGTCTGCCCCTTCAACTTCACATCCCTTTACATTTCTGGCAAGAATAAAAATTGTGATAAATGAAGAGGTTTTTTTTCAAAAACGTTGTGTATAACACCTCTGTGTATGAGAAGATGGACATGCTGCCCCGTTCCTCCTCAAAGACATCAATGTTGTTGTATAGTGTAATGTGTATTATGTCGTGTTATTGAGATGTAATAAAAGAGGTAAGTTTTTCTCCTTGGGGAGAGTGACACATCAATCTGTCATGACAGTAATGAGGACAGTTTAGAGTTGCAATGCTCTTCTGGGAAATTTAATATGCAAAAATCTCTTCAGAGAAGACATAGACTTGAAATGTAGTGCTACCTATTGGAAGTAGCAATCCTAAAAGTCAAAAGCAACTTTTTAACGAGCCTTGTCCATTGAGTTAGGATTTAAGCCAGACCAGAATCCCAAGATCTGATTCTGATCTTGTATAAATTCTAAATCATATGACAAGGCTCGTTAAAGGGTCACTTTTGACTCTTAGGATTGCTACTTCCAATAGGTGGTGTTACAGTTCAAGTCTAGGTCCTCTCTGAAAAGACATTTTCATGTTGTGATGTAGTGTAATTCCAAATCTGCTATGTGAATTGTGACATGTTAGTGATGTTGTATTGAGTTATGCCAAAAGTAGAGCAAGAAGTAATTAATGTTCGAGACTAGCCCAGAGTGGGAGGGGCTAATGCAAAGGGACAGTGACGGTTTCCTGTAGGAAGATCAAATAGGGGCCTGAGTGAGGCAGAACTACAGTGTGCAAAACAATAAGCATCCAGCGCCTTCTTGGACGAATGATTCCAGGAAATCCAAGGTTTCTTAAAACATCGTTTATTCCATCATATTAAAAACAGGTAACAAAAAGGTCAGGCAATTTGGATACACTCATGATTACAATGAAGGCATAGAAACCAGCATGCTTCGACCTGGTAACCGGTCTTAATCATGGTGTTGCCATGGAGGCCTATAGTGTGGTTAGTCGATGAGGTTGCATGATGTGGGTGTCCCTAAAGTGACAGGAGACCAGAGCAAAAACAGCAAGATCCTCATAAGAAAGCATTATCCGAGACACAGGGTGATCTGCTGGAGACAACGGAGGTGAAACGAGTATAGAGGCTGAGTATTCAGATGCTCAGTATCCATGAAAAAGCGTAAGACAAATTGTGTACCCACCATCTGTTGTATATAGTTGTCATTAAGCAGTTGTGGAGGAAAACTGAGTTTGATTTTTATTATATATGATATATATATATATATATATATATATATATATATATATATATATATATATATATATATATATGTATATTGTCTATTTAATATGGATAGGTCACCCGTTCTTTGTTGTACCCTTATATATTTTTGGGTAGTTATTTATCATTATTATATTATGTGAATTTTCAATTTATCTTAATCTTAAATAAATAATTTGTAGTGATGAGCGAGTATGCTCTGCGCTGCTCGGTACTCGCACGAGTATCACTGTACTCGGGCTACTCGGCGAGCACCGAGTAATCTCGCGATACTCGTGCTGTGCTCGTGGTCGTCATCCCTGCATGTTGGCGCTCTTTAGAGAGCCAGCCCACATGCAGGGATTGGCTAGCAGACCACTGCAATGCCACAGCCCTGTTAGTTGTGGCATTGCAGTGATTGGCCGGCCCGCACAGCGTGACCGAGCCTTTATAAGACCCGGCTGCGCTGTGCTCTGCACACAGCCATCCAGACAGTGAGTGTAGGGACAGTGTCTGCTGCTGCTTAGGGACAGATTTGCGGCCCTCATAGGTAGATCCGGAGCAGGGCTGCAAACTGCTGCTGACCACAACAGTCCTTCTCAGGACTAATCTAGGAAGATATAGGCAGGGTGATCCAGATCGGGATCCGAACTTTTCTGTGACCATAACAGTCACCAGACTGTTGTACTTACTAGCTTGATACAGGTTAGGGACTAAAATCCTACTCTCCTGTGACCATTACAGTTACCAGACTGTTGTACTTACTACCTTGATACAGGTTAGGGACTAAAATCCTACTCTCCTGTGACCTCAACAGTCACTAGACTGTTGTACTTACTACCTTGATACAGGTTAGGGACTAAGATCCTACTCTCCTGTGACCATTACAGTCACCAGACTGTTGTACTTACTACCTTGATACAGGTTAGGGACTAAAATCCTACTCTCCTGTGATCTGAACAGTTACCAGACTGTTGTACTTACTACCTGTTTTGTGATGTCTGTCTATCAAGCATTGCTCCCAACCAGCCAGAATCCTGCGCCACACTGATGAGGGGCAACAACCCCGAAACAGCTGTCTGTGGTTGGATACCTAGTCCATGGTAAACCCCTTGCCATATATTCAAGCTCGCAAGGGCTGGATAGTGACTTAAGGGCTACTAATACCCTGGGCTAGGTCCTTCCCTGGTGGGATAACTAGCTGGTGTCCATGTTGTAGACTTTTAACCGAGGCTCTATGGACTTCATCTGCATATGTTGTACTTACTACCTTGATACAGGTTAGGGACTAAAATCCTACTCTCTTGTGATCTGAGCAGTGACCAGACTGTTGTACTTACTATCTTTATACAGGTTAGGGTCTAAAATCCAAATCTCCTGTGACCCGAACAGTCACCAGACTGTTGTCACTGTATACAGGCAAAATGCGCAAGGGCGTTGGCAAGGAACAAGGAAGTGAACGTGATGGTGGTGCAGGCAGAGGCCGAGGTCGTGTGCAAGCACTAATTTCGCAACAACAAAGGGGCACATCTACTAGCTCACACGTCCTGTCCCAAATTCTTGGGGCCCGCTGCAGTACACCGCTCTTGAACCAAGACCAGTGTCAACAGGTTGTTACTTGGATAGCAGATAATGCTTCAAGTCAGATTGGCACCTCCACAAACACCCTGTCTTCCACACGGTCAAGTGTCAGTAGCCGTGATACTGCACCGCACATTTCCCAACCTGATCCTCCTTCCTACCACCAGGCCGAGTACACGTCCACGGACATTACTGATTCCATACTTGCACTCTCGGAAGCCCAGAAGTGTGTACCCATGGGTGAGTGGAGGTACATGGCAAATTGCCATAACAAAATTTAAATTCCGCTGTCATTTGTGTGTGGTGTGGTGAAGTCTGGCCCAATCCAACCCTTCTTTATCTTGATCAGAGTCAGCCTGTCAGCATTTTCAGTTGACAGGTGGGTGCGTTTATCAGTAATGATTCCACCTGCGGCACTGAAAACACGCTCTGACAAAACGCTAGCGGCAGGGCAGGCCAGGACTTCCAAGGCGTAGAGAGACAATTCATGCCACGTGTCCAGCTTGGATGCCCAATAATTGTAAGGCACAGAGGAATCTCGCAGTACAGTTGTTCGATCTGCAAGGTACTCCTTCAGCATCTGGCCAAACTTAGCATTTCTTGTGGCACTACCCCGCACCTCACGGGCTGTGGTACGTGAGGGGCTGAGAAAACTGTCCCACATCATAAAGACTGTTCCCCTACCTCTGGCGGATTGGACTTGTGCCCCTCTCGGCCGTACGCCTTGGTTGTCCACCGATTCCTGACCTATGCCGCTAGCGTTTAGTGATGGGAATGCTTTGCCTACTTCCGTTACTATGGCCTTCTGGAACTGCTGCATTTTGGCTGACCTTTCCACCTCAGGAATGAGAGACATGAAGTTCTCCTTGTAGCGTGGGTCTAAGAGTGTTGCCAACCAGTACTGATTGTCGGCCAAGATGTTCTGAATGCGTGGTTCACGAGCCAGGCAGCTTACCATAAAATCAGCCATGTGCGCCAGACTCTTAACAGCCATCACTTCAGTATCCTGACCAACACGATGACTGAACATGCTGTCCTCCTCCTCCTCCTCCTCCTCATCTCCCCTGTCCTCTGGCCAGCCACGCTGAATCGAGGGTATGACTGGTGTGCATGTCATATCCTCAATTTGGCCAGAGAGTTGCTCCATGTCTTCATCCTCCTCCTCCTCGTCATAGTCCTCCACTGCACGTTGTGATGACATGAGACTGGGCTGTGTGTTATCACCCACACCCACTACAGTTTCTTGCTCCAAGTCATCCCGCTCCGCCTGCAATGCATCATCTTTGTTTTTCAGCAGAGACCGTTTTAGAAGGCAGAGTAACGGTATGGTGACGCTAATAATGGCGTCATCGCCGCTCACCATCTTGGTGGAGTCCTCAAAGTTTTGGAGGACGGTACATAGGTCGGACATCCATCTCCACTCCGGAGGTGTTATGTGTGGAGTTTGACCCATTTCCCGACGGCTTAGGTGATGCAGGTAGTCAACAACTGCCCTCTTCTGCTCACATATCCTGACCAACATGTGCAGAGTTGAATTTCAACGCGTGGGGACATCACACACCAGACTGTGGGCCGGAAGACGCAAATGGCGCTGAAAGCCGGCAAGGCCGGCTGAAGCAGCAGGTGACTTGCGAAAATGCGCAGACAGGCGGCGAACTTTTACCAGCAGATCAGACAGCTCTGGGTATGATGTAAGAAACCGCTGAACCACCAGGTTGAGCACATGGGACACGCATGGAACATGCGTCAGCTGGCCTCGCCTCAAAGCTGCCACCAGGTTCCGGCCATTGTCACACATGACCTTTCCTGGCTTTAGGTTCAGAGGTGTCAGCCAGTGATCTCCCTGCTGTTTCAGAGCTGTCAACACCTCTTTTGAATTGTGGGGTTTGTGACCTATGCAGACTAGCTTCAGCACAGCCTGTTGCCGCTTCGCAGAGGCAGTGCTGCAGTGCTTCCAGCTTGTGACTGGTGTGGAGGGTACAGTGGATGAGGATGCGCAGGAGGAGGCTGAGGAGCATGACATTCCGGAGCTGTAGAGTGTCAGTGAAACCCTGACAGAGGTAGGGCCTCCAATCCTTGGTGTGGGAAGGACGTGTTCCGTCCCTCGCTCAGACTGGGTCCCAGCTTCCATAATATTAACCCAGTGTGCCGTCAAGGAGATGTAGCGGCCTTGCCCACAAGCACTTGTCCACGTGTCTGTGGTTAGGTGGACTTTGGCTGAAACAGTGTTGTTCAGGGCACGTGTGATGCTTTGGGACACGTGGTTATGCAATGCGGGGACGGCACATCTGGAGAAATAGTGGCAGCTGAGGACCGAGTAACGTGGGACAGCAACCGCCATCAGGTCGCGGAATGCTTCCGTCTCCACCAGCCGGAAAGGGAACATTTCTAGCGCTATGAGTTGCGAAATGTGACAATTTAGGACTGTGGCAAGTGGGGCGTTGGCAGCGTATTTGTGCCTGCGTTCAAAGGTTTGCTGAATGGATAATTGAACGCTGCGCTGGGACAAGGAAGTGCTTGATGGTGGTGTTATTTGTGCGTGGGCAACTTCAGGTTCAGGGCCGGAGGCTTGTTCGCGGCCAGCATGGACAGGGGATTGGCATGGACAGGGGATTGTGCGAAGCACAACACGCGAAGACGTAGTAGTGACATCAGCAAGCACCGCTCCTCGACTCTGTTGTACTTCCCACAAAGTCGGGTGCTTGGCTGACATGTGCCTGATCATGCTGGTGGTGGTCAGGCTGCTAGTTTTCGTACCCCTGCTGATGCTGGCATGGCAGGAGTTGCAAATGGCCTTTTTAGAGTCATCTGGAGCCAACTTAAAAAACTGCCAGACTCGGGAAGACCTAACATTTGCACAGGCACCTTGTGTCATGTTGTTGTTCCGGGGAACGGTTGCCTGCCTTCTGCCTGTGGACACGACCCTGCTTCGTACTGCCTGTTGGGATGCTACGCCTCCCTCCCCCTGTGTACTGCTGTCCTCGCTCTGCATATCCTCCTGCCAGGTTGGGTCAGCTACTGGATCATCCACCACGTCGTCTTCCTCTTCCTTGGCTAATCGCTGGACTGCTCCTCCTTCTCCTCATGTGCCACCATGATGACCGTTACAATAGTTAGGCTGTTGTTTCAGGTATTGTCACGGGTGGAACGGATGACAGGGTAGAGGCCACGCGCAGACGGTCCCAGCGTTTGGCCAATCAGCCATAATGTTTGAGGACGGTCCGTCTTTCAGGGGCATTTACCTTCTGTGTAGATAGAGAGAAGGTATGATAAGATCTCCCTATCATGGGGAGACGGCTGGGAAGGTCTTGTGCTCGGTCTGGTTTCTACACCAGTATTCTGGGTCACTAGGACCCAGCAGGTTCTTCCCACCTTTATAAGGAGTTTCATTGCCCTCCCTCGGTGCAGGTGATATTTCCTTGTGCACTCATTATCCTTGCTCCAGCAGAAGCTGAGGTTGTGGAGGTTGCTGTGCTCTGCTGCAAGATAAGTGTTTTCTTTCCCCATTGTCTGTTTTTCCTTGTGTTTGTCTTTAGTTGTTAGTGGAGGGGTCTAGTGAACCTCTCCATCTGATCCTTAGATAAGGTAGTGCTAGGATCAGAGAGGGACGAGGTTCGTGTTCGGCGACAGTTGAGGAAACTGTATAGGGACGTCAGGGCAGACAGGGTCAGCCCCAGTAAGACTAGGGGTCACCCTCTCCCTCTTGTGCCCATAGCTTTAGGGACTCCTTATTCCCCCCCCCCCCCGTCGTTGTCCTACGCTGAGTGTTCTCTCCCGCTCCCAGCGTGACATTATCACCTGCCAATACTGTAACTGAAGGACAGGGGAGGAACCGATTTTTCTTCCTTTCCTTATGGATCCTGTGTCTGCTTTGGCCCAGCAGCTGCAGTCCCTGTCTTTGGAGGTTGCGGACCTTCGGTCGGCTTTACAGGGCCCGCAACCGCAAAATGGTGTCTTGGGGAATCAAGCATTGGGTCAGGCCAGACCTGAACCTAAGGTTGCCCTCCCTGACAGGTTTTCAGGAGGTAGAGATAAGTTTACTGTGTTCAAAGAGGCCTGTAAATTATATTTTAGGCTTAGGCCTTATTCCACTGGTGATGAGCAGCAGCGTGTAGGAATTATTATGTCGCTACTGCAGGGAGATCCCCAGTCCTGGGCTTTCTCTCTGCCACAGGACTCTACTTGTCTCCGCTCTGTGGATGAATTTTTTGACGCACTGGGCCTCATATATGATGACCCTGACCGTGTCTCTTTGGCTGAATCCAGGTTACGCCATCTCCGCCAGGGGACTCGGTCGGCGGAATCGTATTGTTCTGAGTTCCGCAGGTGGGCTACGGACACGAAGTGGAACGATCCGGCGCTCAGGAGTCACTTTTGTCAGGGTCTTTCGGAGAGGCTGAAGGATGCTCTGGCGGTTTATGAGACCCCTCCGTCCCTGGAGGCGGCTATGTCGTTAGCTATTCGTATGGATAGACGCCTCCAGGAGCGGAGGGGTAGACCTCCTGTTACTGGGAGCCATTCTCGTGGTGATTCCTGGTTACCGGGAGGTCACGCGGAGGGTGAGTCGTTCCTCCCGAGTGCGGAGGAACCTATGCAGCTAGGAGGAGCGGCGGCCTCGAGGTTCTCCTCCGGTACCTCCCGGGGCAAGGGGAAGGGGGTCTGTTTTTTTTGTGGGAAAGGGGACCATTTTATTGGGGCCTGTCCCTACACTCCTAAACGGACTGGGGTGCCTGGACCTTATGTGACTATGGGGGGTGTGGAGGTGGTCGAGCGGGAGGTGTGTGTATCCTCCATTTGTACTTCCCGTTTCCTCCTAAGTGCGGAGGTGGCGCTGGAGGGCAAAACGGAGGGTATTTCTGTGTTTGTGGATAGTGGTGCGGGGGTCAGCATGGTGGATGCTCATTTTGTAGACGCTCATGGGCTTAACTGCTGTTTATTGTCTCGCCCCATCCGTATCTATGCCATCGACTCAGCACCTCTTGCTCAAGGTAGTCTCACACATATCGTACATGACATTAAGTTGACGGTTGGATCCCAACATCAAGAGACGATATCTTGCTATGTTCTAGACGGTCTCCCCGCTCCCATTGTCCTGGGCTTGCCATGGTTGATTAAACATAATCCCGTAGTGGATTGGCAGTCCCGGGACATTGTGGAATGGAGTGATTTTTGTTCTGAGAATTGTTTGGTTACCTCATTTTCGGTGGTGTCTGCTGTATCTCTGCCCCCGTTCCTATCGGAGTATGAGGATGTGTTCTCAGAGAAGGGGTGCCAAGACCTGCCCCCTCATCGGGCGTATGATTGCCCGATCAACCTCGTTCCCGGAGCTAAACTGCCCAAAGCTAGGATGTTTACTATATCGGGTCCGGAAAGACAGGCGATGAAGGATTTCATTTCCGAGAGTCTGCAGACGGGTCACATCAGGCCCTCAACTTCGCCGGTTGCGGCTGGTTTCTTTTTTGTTAAGAAAAAAGATGGGGGCCTCCGTCCTTGCTTGGATTTCCGGGAGTTGAATCGGATTACTGTCCGTGATCCGTACCCCCTCCCTCTGATTCCTGATTTATTCAGTCAGGTAGTGGGTGCTAAATGGTTCTCCAAGTTGGATTGAGGGGGGCCTACAACCTGATTAGGGTCAGAGAGGGGGATGAATGGAAGACGGCATTTAATACCCCGGACGGCCATTTTGAAAGTCTCGTAATGCCGTTCGTGCTCACTAATGCCCCTGCGGTTTTCCAACACTTTGTCAATGACATATTCCATCATTTGGTGGGTAGATTTGTGGTTGTTTACTTAGATGATATCTTGATCTATCCCCCCGATATGGAGACGCATCAGTCCCATGTCAAGCAGGTGTTACAGGTCTTACGGGACAATAAGCTGTATGCTAAACTCGAGAAATGTGTCTTCGCCGTTCAGGAGGTACGTTTTTTGGGGTACCTCCTGTCGCCGTTGGGTTTTCGGATGGATCCGGAAAAAGTCCGGGCGGTGCTGGACTGGGAACAACTGGACAATCTACGGGCATTGCAACGTTTTTTGGGGTTTACCAACTTTTACCGTAAATTTATTAGGAACTATTCGGTGCTGGTGACGCCTCTTACGGACATGACTAGGAAGGGGACAGATTTTTCCGAATGGTCGGAGTCTGCTCGCCAGGCTTTCTCCTCCCTAAAGCGTTGTTTTGTTTCCGCACCTATTCTCCGTCAGCCCGATCTTTCTCAGCCCTTCGTTGTGGAGGTGGATGCGTCTGAGGTGGGGGTGGGGGCTGTATTGTCGCAAGGCCCTTCGCCTGGGAGATGGGTGCCCTGCGCGTTCTTCTCCAAGAAGTTGTCGTCGGCCGAGAGGAATTATGATGTTGGTAATAGGGAGCTGTTGGCTATTAAGTTGGCTTCTGAGGAATGGCGTCACTGGCTGGAGGGGGCTGTCCATCCCATCACGGTTATTACCGACCACAAGAACCTGTCTTACCTTGAGTCCGCCAAGCGTCTCAATCCCCGGCAGGCTCGGTGGTCCTTGTTTTTCACGAGATTTAATTTTACCGTCACTTACCGTCCGGGGGTTGAGAACGTGAAGGCTGATGCGTTGTCGCGTAGTTTCCCGGGTGGTAGTGCTCATGAAAGTCCCGTTCCCATCTTACAGGAGGGGGTGGTTGTTTCTGCTCTTTGCCCTGATCTGGAGGGGGAGGTGTTGAAGGTCCAGGGGGGCGCCCCTGCCTCCTGTCCTTCTGGGAGACTTTTTGTGCCATCATCTTTGCGTCTCAGTGTGCTGTCGGAGCATCACGACTCCGTATTGGCAGGGCATCCCAGCAGTAGGGCCACCTTCGATCTTATATCTCGCCGCTTTTGGTGGCCGGGGTTGCGGAAGGACGTAGCGGAATTCGTATCTGCCTGTAGTGTGTGTGCACGGGCTAAGGTCCCGCATACCCGTCCGGCTGGTTCTCTCTTGCCATTGTCTATTCCTGAGAGGCCATGGACACATGTGTCAATGGATTTTATCACCGATCTTCCGGCGTCTGCAGGCAAGACGGTAGTGCTGGTAGTGGTTGATAGATTCAGTAAGATGGTTCGCTTTGTGGCACTGCCCGCACTTCCTAATGCTCGGACACTGGCACAGGTGTTTGTAAGTGAGATTGTGAAGCTTCATGGAGTTCCCTCCGAGGTGGTTTCTGATCGTGGTACTCAGTTTGTCTCCAAGTTTTGGAAGGCTTTTTGTGCACGTTTAGGAATTGCTTTGTCCTTCTCTTCTGCTTTTCATCCTCAGTCTAATGGGCAGACCGAACGTATGAATCAGAATTTGGAGACTTATCTGAGGTGTTTTGTCTCTGACAATCAGGAGACTTGGGCGAGTTATCTGCCCTTGGCCGAATTTGCCCTTAATAATCGTCTTCAGGAGTCCACTGGCAAGTCACCGTTCTTCGGTGCATATGGGTTTCATCCTCAGTTTGGTACTTTTAGTGGTACTAGTCCTTCCGGAGTTCCTGAGGAGGACCGATTTACCTCATCCCTCTCCTCGGTTTGGCGGGGGGTACAGAGTAGCTTGAAGCTCTTAGGCGACAGGTACAAACGTATGGCTGACAGGAAGCGTGCGCCAGGTCTGGACCTGTGTGTGAATGACTACGTGTGGTTGTCTACCAAGAATGTGAAGTTGAAGGTGCCCTCTTGGAAGTTGGGGCCCAGGTTTATTGGCCCTTATCAGATAACCGCCGTTATCAATCCCGTGGCGTTTCGTCTTGCGTTACCTCCCGCTCTTAAGATCCACAATGTATTTCATAGGTCGCTCCTCAAACCGTATGTGCCGTCGTCTAACCCGTCTCCTTTGCCCCCGGAGCCCATCTGCGTGGCGGGGAATTTGGAATTTGAGATCTCAAAGGTGGTTGATTCTCGCAGGTTGCGCCGTTCTCTTCAGTATTTGGTGCACTGGAGGGGATACGGTCCTGAGGAGCGGATGTGGGTGCCGGCGTCGGAAGTCTCCGCCGCTAGGCTGGTCCGCGCTTTTCACCGTTCCCATCCGGATAAGCCTGGTCCTGAGTGTCCGGGGGCCACTCGTGGACGGGGGGGTACTGTCACGGGTGGCACGGATGACAGGGTAGAGGCCACGCGCAGACGGTCCCAGCGTTTGGCCAATCAGCCATAATGTTTGAGGACGGTCCGTCTTTCAGGGGCATTTACCTTCTGTGTAGATAGAGAGAAGGTATGATAAGATCTCCCTATCATGGGGAGACGGCTGGGAAGGTCTTGTGCTCGGTCTGGTTTCTACACCAGTATTCTGGGTCACTAGGACCCAGCAGGTTCTTCCCACCTTTATAAGGAGTTTCATTGCCCTCCCTCGGTGCAGGTGATATTTCCTTGTGCACTCATTATCCTTGCTCCAGCAGAAGCTGAGGTTGTGGAGGTTGCTGTGCTCTGCTGCAAGATAAGTGTTTTCTTTCCCCATTGTCTGTTTTTCCTTGTGTTTGTCTTTAGTTGTTAGTGGAGGGGTCTAGTGAACCTCTCCATCTGATCCTTAGATAAGGTAGTGCTAGGATCAGAGAGGGACGAGGTTCGTGTTCGGCGACAGTTGAGGAAACTGTATAGGGACGTCAGGGCAGACAGGGTCAGCCCCAGTAAGACTAGGGGTCACCCTCTCCCTCTTGTGCCCATAGCTTTAGGGACTCCTTATTCCCCCCCCCCCCTGTCGTTGTCCTACGCTGTCTCTCCCGCTCCCAGCGTGACAGGTATACCCCCAGTGGTAAATTTTTACGCCCATTCTTTTAGAATGGGCATTACAACGACAGGATACCCACTCCTTTTCAATGGGAAAAATGTTTTGAGGCCCTCCTGCACGTCTCTATCCTGGGACAATGTGGAGCCTCCCAATTTTTGGCTGCCCTGCCAAAGGGCTATACTGCAATACACCCACTTCAGGTTTACAGGCTCTACTGCACGTCTCTATCCTGGGACAATGTGGAGCCTCCCAATTTTTGGCTGCCCTGCCAAAGGGCTATACTACAATACACCCACTTCAGGTTTACAGGCCCTCATGCACGTCTCTATCCAGGGGCATTGGTGAACCTCCCAATTTTGGACTGCACTGGCAAAGGAAAATACTACAATAGACCCAGTTCCTCAAAATGGGCACATTATGTCAAGACAGGGCTTCATGTACGTCTCTTCTCAGGGTCATCGGAGTGCCGCACAATGTTTTCACGTAAAATCTTTCATGTAATCACAAAAAGTAACATACACCAGCTGTATCTCACTATTGGGTATGTGCCCTTAACATTTCCACCCTAAATATTCATTTTGGTATCATTTTGGAAGGTTTTCTGGTGACTCCGTAAAATTGGCGTGAAACTCGGACAACATTGTTCACAGCTGTGACTTTTGAGTGAGAAATGCTTCCAGGGGTCTTCCCCATGGTGTTGCCATGTCATTTGAGCAAAGAAATGTGTTAGAGTGGCACTAGAAGGCGATCCACCAGTCACATGCTATACACCAATAATGAAAAGGAGGAAAGAACCAGAAAGCATGTACAAATGACCGGGATCAGAGAAACAGATCAATAATTCAAAACATTTGTAAATCTTTATTAACAATAATACAGAGAAATATGAGCAAAAAACACAAACATAATAAAAACACTTAAAATGTGTGATGGACAACCACCAACACAGCAATGACTATGGCCCCAGATGTCATCAGAATAGCTGTATCCTGAGACCCAAACATGGGTTTAAATATTTGATTAGGACCCGCTGGTGACTAGACTCACAGGAAGGCAAGCCTGCTGACATGAAAGAATGAGCCTAGAAGACAGAGCTTGGAGAGGAGCGGGGGCTCCGCACCCCGTGCGGGCCCCTGGGCCGTCACCGGTCGGGTGTCAGCACCTGAGGCCTTAACTACCGGGATTGGGCATCATCTACACGGGTTCCCAAAAGACTCCCGTGCCCACAACTCACAGCCGGTTCACTGGTACCGAAGCTGGCAGCAGTTCACCTCTGCTACGCGAACCAGAAAGCGTGGAGGAGCAGCTTCAGAGGAGCACCCCACCACCAGCCAGTTTCCAGTCGTCTAACCAGCGGTGTACCCACCGAGGGATCCAAGGCTCCCCAAAGCATCCAGAACGTACATCATGGATAGGGCATTGAAGCAGCCTCCCCGTACCCGATCTGGTATTCCTGGGCGACACTGGCAACAAGTTAGGTAGAATGGAGGAACACTTGCGGATCTCTGAGGGACACTATCACTGCTGAGTCCACCCGGTCTACTACTCAACCACTGTATGCCATGTATTGCCTACTGGTTACAGTAAAGACCCGTTATAGAGACTTTCTGTGTCTGTGTTTCCTTATGAACTGTCCGTCCGCACAACAAGGTAACCGCAGCTGCTGCACAACATCTTGAGCAGCTCCAGCCTCCGGGGATCACCGCTCAGCCTGTGGGGAGCGTAACATCTTGCTGCTGTCCATCCCCCGGAGGTTCCGCAGCGTCGGTAGCCCTTACCGAATCTACTCATAGGTGGCGTCACGAATAAATTAAAAACCCCTTTAATCTGTTCCACCAAGACGTCTTCAAACATTTTTGATCTGCACTACACCGGGCCCCACTACCGGCAGGCGCGGTCCACCCGTGACAAGGAGGAAGGAAGCATCGCCTGTCTAAACCGGAGTCCCCGGCCACGGTGAGTCACAATCATCAAACCCAGCTGAAAGATAATGCAGCTCAGCTAATATTGAATCAGAATATATTGCACCAATGTACAAAACGTCTCCTCAGCACTGTCCCCCTCCCTGCACCAAGTGATATGAATCTGCAAAAAAGCACGAATATCCTCACCGGTGAGTGCCGTCTTCTCCTTTCAAGTTTTTGAACTCTTTGACACCGTTCACTCTCTCCTCAGTCCTAAAGTGCAGGCCCTTATCACTGACCTCTGTGCTGATCATCTGGCTTCTAACTTCATAGAGAAAATAGCAAACATCCATCAGGAAATCAGTTCCCAGTCTCCAAGTGCTGCTACTCTTATTCCCTCCCATATTTCCTCTGGCTCATGCTCCACATTTGGCTCAGTCACAGAAAAAGAAGTCTCCAGGCTCCTGTCTTTCTCTCGTCCCAGTACATGCACCACTGACCACATTCCCTCACACCTACTCCAGTCTCTCTGGTGGTCACTAATCACCTAACCAAAATCTTCAATCTCTCCTCTTCTGGCATCTTCCCTTCCTCCTCAAATACTGCATCATTACTCCATTATTAAATAAAACTTCTCTTGACCCATCCTGCACAAATAACTACAGACCAGTCTCCAATCTCCCCTTCATCTCTAAACTCGTGGAGCGCCTGGTCTACTCCTGCCTCACCCATTACCCCTCCACTCAATCTCTTCTAGATCCATTCCAGTCTGGTTTCTGCCCCCTATGCTCTACAGCAGAGGTCCCCAACTCCAGGCCTCAAGGCCCGCCAACAGTGCAGGTTTTCAGGATTTCCTTAGTATTGCACAGGTGCTAATGTGATCATCTGCACAGGTAATGATTCCAACACCTGTGCAATACTAAGGAGATCTTGAAAACCTGCACTGTTGGTGGGCCTTGAGGCCTGGAGTTGGGGACCTCTGCTCTACAGAACCTGACCTCAAAGTGACCAATGACCTTCTGACTGCAAAACCTAATGGTGACCACTCTCTGCTTATTTTTCTTGACCTCTCTGCAGCTTTTTACACTGTTGACCATTATCTCCTACTTGCTATGCTGCACTCCATGGGCATAAAGGACACCACTCTTTCCTAGTTTGCTCCCTATCTTTCTGACCGCTCGTTCAGTGTAACATTCGCTGGCTCCACTTCCTCTCCTTTTCCCCTCACTATTGGGGCCCCTCAGGGTTTGCTCCTTGGCCTTCTTCTCTCTCTATAAAGCCCTGATTAGACAGACATCAGCAAATTTGGCTTTCAGTACCATCTTTATGCTGGTGACACACAACTATATACTTCTTCCCCTGACCTTACCCCCATTGTACTAAAGAACACCAATGACTGTCTAAACTCAGTTTCCAATATCATGTCCACTCTCTATCTAAAATTTAACCTATCCAAAACTGAATTTCTTCTGCTCTCACCCTCCACTATCCTCCCTAAATCTGACATCTCCCTCTCAGTGTGCGGCACCACAATAATGCCTAGGCTCGCTGTCCTAGTGTTATGTTTGACACTGATCTCTCCTTCACCTCCTATATACAATCTCTTGCCCGCTTTTGCCGCTTGCACCTGAAGAACATCTCTAGAATCCACACCCTCTCTCATCATGGAAATAACAAAAACCCTCACCATAGCCCTGATCCATTCCCGCCTTGATTATTGTAATTCTCTATTAATTGGCCTCCCCCTCACTAGGCTTTCCCCTCTGCAGCCCATCCTTAATGCAGCAGCCAGGGTGACCTATCTAGCTAACCATTCTTCGGATGCTTCCACTCTGTGTGAGTCACTACACTGGCTGCCCATACACAATAGGAACCCATTCAAATTGCTTTTTCTCACCCACAAAGCTCTTCATAGGGCAGCACCTCCTTACCTCTCTACCCTCATCTCTGTCTATCACCCCACCCATTCTCTTCGCTCTGGAAGCAACTTTAGACTAACATCTGCACTAATCCGAACCTCCCACTCCTGGCCCAAGACTTCTCCCGAGCTGCACCAATTCTCTGGAATGCTCTACCCCATGAAATTAGGTCTATCCACAACTTACACAGCTTTAGGCGCTCCCTAAAAACACATCTATATATAGTGCAGCCTATCGTGTTCCCTAGTCAAAGTCATTTAGACATAGCCTATTCACTCCACCAGACTCAAAAGCATTACAAGGAATGGCTGGTGGCCACTCATGCAGTTCTTGTATATTCCCCATTTCCTCAAGATGGCTGGACCATCATTCTAAATAAACATCTGTACTTTGTGTCATCCACACCTCATTGTTAGATTGTAAGCTCTTATGAGCAGGGATGTCATTATTTTCTGCTTTAATTATTGTATTTTTTGATAACGCTTACTTATGACTGTTTGTATATGAACCTCTGAATTATAAAGCACTGCAGAATATGTTGGCGTTATATAAATGAAGATTATTATTACCTGGACTAAATATGAAGTAAGAGAGAGAAGAGATACCTGTGGGCGTCAGTTGTGGAGAGATGGCTCTGCTGCTGCATTGTGTCCCAATGGAGTCCACGGTCACAGAATAGACCTGTCCGCACTGTACATCACTGACAGTACATGTAGTGTCACCTGTGCTACAGTAAACTACATCCCCATTCTGAGTACTGACAGATGCTGTATAATTCATTCCACCGCGGGCTGCATCCCAGGACACCATGGCGTGATCTGCACCACAATGATACTGTAGATCTATATTACTTGGAACACAAGGCACTGAAAGGAAAGACGTAATAGAAATGAATGTAAAATGTACTTTTGTGTCAGATCTCTATAAATAATCACAAGAAAAAGTTCTTTAAAATAAAGCTCAAGTTCACTTTAGACTGAGATCGATGCCTATAAACAATAGAAGTAGACTACATTGTAATTTATCTTTATTCCATATATTGCCTCTGTAGTATTCTTACACTCTTGGTTGTAATTACTACTGGTATATAAGAGTCAGTGTCCATGATCAGGATTAGCAGTGTATTTTCACTGTGTCCAAAACACTGTATTCTACACTGAACAGTGGATGGGATTTATATACATCACATGCCCACTTTTCTCCTAAGCGTACAGTGATATGTAGTGTGGCTTCTTGATCCACAGCATGTCAATTTATTCTTGTGCAGACACTAGTGTTCTTGGTGGAAGAACACAGGTAAAATCTGCGGCCCTCAGAATCCTGATCATGGGCACTGACAGAGCACTCTCCAGCAGAGAACACTAGTGTCTCCACAAGAGAAAGCACAGTGTCTCCTGGTTGTAGGCACGTAACCTAAAATCTTGTGGTTAGACGGTTATTAACAGAAGGTAGTAGGAGAGAGGAGAGGAGAGGAGAGGAGAGCAAGGAGAGAAAGAGTGAGAGTAAAGAGAGAGGAGAGAGAGAACAGGAGAGAGAGAGAAGAAAATATAGAGATACAGTAGAGGAGAGAGAGAGTAAAGAGAGAGGAGAGAGAAGAGAATGAGAGAGTAGAGGAGAGAGAGGGGAGAGTAGAGAGAGGAGAATGAGAATAAAGAGAGATAGAGAAGAGAGAGGGGAGATGACAGAGATGAGAGAGAGAATATATAGAGAGGGAGAGAGGAGAAAGAGTAGGAGAGAAAAAAAAAGAATTAATGAGAGGAGAGAAGTGACATTTCTGCTGTATGCTGATGATCTCATGCTGTTATCACTGAGAAAGTCCTGCAAGATCATGTGAAAATCCAAAAAACCTCAGCAGCACAGGAGCAATGCCAATCACCCAGAAGGAAACTAATATCATGGTGTTGAGAGACGTTAACCACACCATACAATGAAATTACAAAGCCATTCTCAGAAAGAAAAAGCAAAACCACATCTCCACCAAACTCCTCCAACTTCAGGATGCCCTTGAAGACAACAAATTTGGGAAACTGTGGAATCACCTTGGCTCCAACCAGAAAAGCAAGAGTCCCTACATCCAGAGCAGCAACATCTGGCTCCAGTACTTCATGGACTTTTACAAAGACAACCCATAATTTTTCATCACTGTTTCACGTATGAAGAAATAATTAAATTACAATGTTAATCCCAGACAGACTGCTGCCATCTCTGTCCTGCTGTATGTGATCTTCATGGAGCCATACATTTGTATCAGAACTATCCATCCATGATTCTGATAAAAAAAAAAAAAGTCACATCTCCATAATTTTTGCACAGATACACAATCTGCAAAAAAGCATGGACATGTGAACAGCCCCACAAACTATAATGGGTATGTGTGCTTTACGGGAAAACCAGGGTAAAGGCTCCGTTACACGCAGCAATATCACTAACGATATTGTTGCAACATCACAGGTTTTGTGACGTTGAAGTGACCTCGCAGGGAAGTCGCTGCGTGTGACATGCCGCAGGGACCAGCGATGAGCTCTCTGATCGCTGCAGAATGGCCAGGACCATTTTTGGGTCGCTGGTCTGCCGCTGTCACACATGCGTCGGCATGTGTGACAGGGGAACAACCAGCGATCCCCAGTCTGCGCCCGCGACCGTGAATGATCATAACGATCGTCGGGTGTCGGAGCAGTACTGGGTGTTCGCTGGTAAGTCTGCCTGTCTGACAGCTCACTAGTGATCACATAGCGATGTGCCAGCGATCCCGATCATTGGTCGGGTCCCTGGGACATCGTAATGTGTAAAATGGCCTTTAGAATATGTACAGGAAAACAAGACTTATGTATGAGGCCTTAAAAGAAGTCTGAAAGTAAATTAGTGGTTGCATTTGCAAGAAATTGTGTTTTATTCAAATATGCTAATGAGGTGCTTGGTGCACCCTTGACTTGTCCATGGCATTCATGTGCACCTTCCCATTTACTTGTTTTCCATCCCCATTCCATTCCATCAATCCCTTTCCATTCCATTCCACCCTAGGCTGCCTTCACACTGCATAATTTGTGATCCGTGTTTATCCGTTTTAAAACAGATAGCCACGAATCAGTTTTGGCCTCCCATGTATCCCCATGGGCACCAATTGGTCCTATACGGCCATCTGTTTGTGTCGGTTTTTTTCATGCAACCAGAATCGGAGTCTGTTCCAATTTTGGGCTGCCTTGAAAATAACTGACACCAACGGACAGACAAGGATCCATAGCTATCCGTGTCAAAAAACATGCAGCTCTATGGAGCGCGGATCCATACAGATCCATGAAGAAAATGGGACCATGACCCAGGGCAGATGACTGGATTGGATCTCTTTTCTAAGTGATCCCTCTTCAGGGGGGCTAATTTATCTTGGCCTGGAAGTTGGTATCATTTATACCATACTCCCCTTAATTGAGCCTAGGTTTGCTGGTTTGGTTTGCTTCTTGTGGTGGATTTCAGTCTGCTTTGTTACTATGTGATGTTGCACTGTTGCCTTTATCTCTGGATTTGAGCCCATTGAGATAAGATTAACATGAGATAAGATTAACAAGGCAAGTTCAAACACTGTCTACATCTTCTGATGAACCCCGTGACATATAGTAAGACTGGGTGTAACACGTCAAGCCTGGAGAATTGCACTGTTTTAACTGTTCTTCATTGAATCAACAAGAAGAAATCTGTGTATAATACCCTGAAGGCTATTCAATTATCTTTGGACTACACTATAAGACTAAGTTATGCTGCCTCAGAAGTCAACCCTAATTCGTTTACCAGTGTCTGACTCTAGGGCCACATCAGGGAGAGCCGCCAAGGAGTGAGGGCACCCAAACCTTAAGGTGAAAAACCTCCATTGATAGGTAGGCAAATGCAAAATTAAGGATATGATAGATGTTACATACAGTTTTCCTTCTGTGGTTCAATATTTGTTGTTTGTTTTTGTCCACTTTACATGTGTTATCTTCTTCAAAGAGGACTCGATTATTCTATAGACATAGTATGTTGTTGTACTTTGCTGCCACCTACTGGCTGTTGTTGTAATATGCCTTTCTTTGAATTGAGTGATGATTCCCATAATGCCTCTCTCTCTCGGTAACCCCTCCTATCTTGTTCTGATCCACCCTCACTTCCTTTTTCTAGTCTCAGTACCATTTTGGCAATGTGTGCATAGGACTGAAGGCTATATCCTCTTCTTACCTCTATCTTCAAACCTCCATCCTACAACTCCCATCATTTCCTGATATCTCCACCTCATCTCATCAAGGTACTATAAATAAACAATTTAAAATAGAACCTTTGCATCCTCCTTCCTGGACAGAATAACTGAGGCTGGTAATACATGAGGAAAGAAGGTAGCAAGTTAACTACCTACCACTGCTTGTTCAGAGACCAAGCTCACATTCCTCAGACACGTCTCACATGGCAGTGGCAGAATAAGTGAACTCAGACAAATGTCATGTAGTGTACATGTCCAACTGAAGAAAAAAAAATCACAGCATGCACAAGTTTACCTACAAGAATTAGATTGCACTCGGACATTCAAGTCTCTAGACCTGTGAAAAAATTGACCTATGATTTTAACAGACTGACAGAATGGAGAAGGGGGAGAACCTCCAAGAAAATGGATCCTACCCTGATCAGAGTGTGATCAGTATCTGATGAGCATAATTGGACAGGTGTTCTTGGATGGAAATAATATGGCGGTGTGAATTTCACAGTGTTCAAGTGGGCATTAAAATACTTAATTGAACATGGCAAAAAATACAACTGCTTTTGCCACTTGTACCAACTAAACCAATCAGTCTCTTATATACTGTAGATGCCTGGCACAGAAGTAAGATTAGATTATTAGATCCATTATTAGACCCAAAATTTCAACCAAAATCTGTATAGTAAATAGATATTGAGAATAGGATTGCTAAAAAAACATTGATTTCCAGATGTAAATCCAAGACATGCAGTTGAGTTTACACCTTATATATTACCCACATAGTCCATGTACAGATTGAATAAAATCCCACATACCTGTATGGAAGGTAATGGTCGAGCTTACTGTACTGTTACATATCTTTCCAGCTGCAACAATATTTGCCTCATATACGAGTCCACATGACAAGAGGGTAAAGTTACAAGAAGAACTGGCTGTATTGCAGTAATACTGCTCCATGTCAGGCCCAGTGATCACTGTGGTGTAATTTTCAGCTCCAGTTACTGTGGTCCAAGATACGAATGAAAAATCAGATTGACAGTCAACCTTAGCTTGTAGCTCAGTCGGCACACAAGGCACTAAAAAAAAAAAGATTAAACAATAGATCTGTAGCTATAAGTTGAATGATACATTTTATTTTTTCTCTTAGGCCACCAAACAGAATTTCCATGGTGTCCCAATTCTCGTCAAATAAGAAAATCGGTTAGATGTCTGTGTAAGGTCCCAAGGACCGGGACCCCAACTGTTTAATATATCACAGTTGCTGTTATGGCACAATGGTGCAGAGGCTATGTTCCTTGGCTGATCTACGAGGCTGATGTTCCTTGCTATCCACCTGCACACAGTGTCCACAGCAATGGAATGACTACAGACACAGGTCTTGGGGATAACAGTCGCTTTTCCTACAGCAGGAACGAGGAAATTCAATATGGAATAGATGTTTTACAGTCTCTCATGGGTAGACCACAGAAAATACAACTTAGGTCAGTGGCATAACTAGAGTCCGAAGGGACCCGGTGCGAAATGTGGACTTGGGCCCCCCCCTTCCCCTGCGCGCCCACATTGGACAGATGTATGGGCCCAATGTAAAGTTCTAAATCCTGTAAAACTCACAAATTGATCCCTCTCACCTACATTATGTATTATAGAATATGCCCTTATCCTGGTATATATGGTCCTCCATTATAGTAAAATGCAGCCTCACAGCCCCTCATATTGTATAATGCAGCCTCACAGCCTTCCATATAGTATAATGCAGCCTCACAACCCTCCATATAGCATAATGCAGCCTCACAGTCCTCCACATAGTAAAATGTAGCCTCATAGCCCACCATATAGTAAAATGCAGCCTCATATCCTTCCACATAGAATGATGCAGCCTCATAGCCATCCATATAATATAATGCAGCCTCATAACCCGTCATATAATATAATGCAGACTCATAGCCCTCCAGATAATATAATGCTGCCTCATAGCCCTCCATATAATATAATGCAGCCTCATAGCCCTACAGATAATATAATTCAGCGTCACAGCCCTCCAAATAAAATAATAATATAATGCAGCATCACAGCCCTTCATATCATTTAATGCAACATCACAGCCCATCATATAGTATAAGTCAATAATGCAGCCTCATAGCCCTTTATATAGCATACATCCTACCCACACAGACACACTGCCTCCTGTACAACATGCCCCACTCACCCAGTCACACTGCCCTCTGTACAGCCCTCCCCACACAGACACACTGCCCACTGTACAGCCCCGCACACCCAGTCACACTGCCCTCTGTACAGCCCCCACACATCCAGTCACACTGACCCTTGTACAGCCCCCCACACACACAGACACAGACACACTGCCCATTGAACAGCCCCCCCATACACACACAGACACGCCCAGACACACTGCCCCTCGTACAGCCCTCCCCCCCACATACACCCCCCTCTCCTCTCTGCCTCTCCAGAAGCTGTGAGAGGCTCTTTTGCTCCTGAATGGATCTCACACTCACTGCTTCTGCCAGCAGCTGCATCCCTACTGTCATGAGGTCACATGACCTCATCACAGTGCAGCACGCAATGGCCACAGGAATTTTAAAGTTAGAAAGCCTGCCAGTTCTCCGGCGGCCGTGATTAGCCACCTGGGGACTGGTCGGGCAGACTGCCACACAGTGACTCCAGGTCTCTGTGGGCCCCAGGCAAAGAGTCTCAGTGGGCCCCTTTAGCATAAACTGGTTGCATATTGTTAGGTCCCCTGGCACTGCTCCCCAGCTCACTTCTCCCAGGTCAGCATCCTCTGCTCCTCTGCCAACCGAGCACCTGGTGTCCAGGCGTACTGTGTCTCGGAGCCGTCGCTAATTCATATATATATGTATGTATACAATCCCCACAAATATAATCCCTCTCTGAGCCTGTCTTCCCCTGTGCGCTGTGTTTCCCCGCGCTGTGCATGTGTCCCCCTGTACGCAGACATACTCTGTAGAGCACCAAACACACTCTGCTGAGCACCGGACACACTGCAGAGCACCGGACACACTGAAGAACACTGGACACACTGCAGAACACTGGACACACTGCAGAACACTGGACACACTGCAGAACACTGGACACAGCAAAGCACTGGACACGCTCCAGAGCACTGGACACAGCAGAGCACTGGACACACAGCAGAGCACTGGACACACAGCAGAGCACTGGACACACTGTGCAGAGCACTGGACACACAGCAGAGTACTGGATACATAGCAGAGCACTGAACACACTGCAGTGCACTGGGCACAGCAGAGCAATGGACATACGGTGCAGAGCACTGGATATACTGTGCAGAGTACTGGACACACAGCACAGCACTGGACACACCGTAGAGCACAGGACACACTCTAAAGAGCACTAGACACACAGCAGAGCACTGCACACACTGCAGACCACTGGACACACAGTAGAGCACTGGACATACAGCAGAGCACAGGATACACTCTGCAGAGCACTGGACACAGCAGAGCACTGGACACCGCAAAGCACTGGACACACTCTGCAGAGCACTGGACACAGGAGAGCACCGGACACAGCAAAGCACTTGACACTCTGCAGAGCATTGGATATACTGCAGAGCACTGGACACAGCAGAGCACCGGACACACTGCAGAGCACTGGACATACTCTGCAGAGCAATGGTGTCCCCTTTGCTGTGGGCCCCTGGGCGCTGTTTATTTGTTCCTCAGGGACGCACATCCATGTAAAGCAGGCGCAGGGGTTCAGGGGTCGGCGGACGTACCTCCAGGCGTGGTCACACTTGAGACCCCTGCGGCCACAGTTGTTACGCCACTGCTTAGCGATGAATACTGAAGTGCAATTAGAGTTCTGGAGCTTTAAGAGCACAGATTGTTCTAGATGTAATACTTGTATGTTTTTAGAGGAAGGTTCAGAGTCTTTTGTAGTTTAGAGTGGAAGAGTAGATATACTAAGAAGATTGGACAGACCTGGAATCCTTGAGGTAGTACCACAGCTAGTCACAGCGCATGCAAAAGTACTTGAGTGCATGGACAATGGCGTGCAAGGCACTAATGATGCAGTGGGACGAGGACCCTCAAACTTTTCCAACCTTCATGCAGTAGGCTCTTCTATATACTCTGTATGCCCCACTCTCTGAAGAAGCACAGTCAGCATTCAGGATAGAAAGCCTTTAGTATATTGGCTGTGGAAGTCAGTGAACTATGAATTCTAGTCCTTGGGCTTGGCGGGAAATCTTGTGGTGAAAGACTCTTCCCATGTGCTCTGCTGCCGGAGGAGTCTTGGCCAGAACTAGAACATTACAGCTCAGTCTAGTCAGACAGAAACTGGAAGTAGCTCCACCTATTGAGCCATGTTATCAAGTCACTGGCCCATAGGACAACACCCAATATGTACTTCAGACTCTCACAATGTAAAGTAAATATAAACCACACATTTTCACCAGTAGATGGTGCTGGAACCCAAAAAATGAGAAATACATTAAATATAAGTGGATGTGACTGAAAATGGATATCTAAAGCTTACAAATGAAAGGGAAAAATGTAGAGGGGTAGCTAGGCAGTGAGCTGTAGTGTACGGGAGCTACTCATGGTTCAGGGGTACTTAAAGGGACAGACATAGTCTGGACCGGGCCGCTACATCTGCTTTGGATCGAGAGCATATGGAATATTTCCACCAGTATATAGCTAGACAGGTCACAGGCTATCTTACTACCTCAATGATGGTTGTGCAACTAGTCAGGTTAATAACCTTCTCAAATACAATGGTTGAGTCTGATCACCTGGATAGATTTCAGCTGGAGAACTGGGTGCGCTCTGACATTCAATGCCGAATGCTGTCACCGTCACGTTGTAGCTCCGTCCACACTCCAGGCCGGTGACTTTGCATACCGTATCTGTAGTATTACACCGGAAGAACTCTTCTCCAAATGATGTCAAACTGGATTCATATCTCAGAGCTCCAGGGGCTTCAGACCAGGTTACAAGGGTGGAGTAATTTAGGCAATTGATGTTGGAGACCACATTCTGCGGTTGGCACGGTCCTGTAATAATGGATATGGCTTGTATATAATATGTAATATCCATGGGAAATTTAAATCATTAAATCATTAAAAGGAAACTGTAACCACCTAATCTGAGAGTAGCATAATGAGGGGGCAAAGATCCTGATTCCTGCAATGTGTCACTTACTGTGCTGCTTA
This sequence comes from Allobates femoralis, assembly GCA_033576535.1. Classification (NCBI taxonomy): domain Eukaryota; kingdom Metazoa; phylum Chordata; class Amphibia; order Anura; family Aromobatidae; genus Allobates; species Allobates femoralis. Next base: position 208,826,141 of record JARQOC010000007.1, on the reverse strand, counting down.
CTGAAGTTTTGATAAAATCAGCAGATTACTGCCTTGTATTCCCCTATATTCATAGATTTGTATAGCTCCAAACACACCACTGATTGGCAGCTTTCTTCCTATGCACATTGTACACAGAAAACTACCGGTGGTATAGGCAAGGTTATAGAGGGCTCAGCTTTCAGAGAACTGCTAGATCGGCAGCAGATAAAACAGTGATTTTACTAAAACTGCAACAATCAGCCCAATAAGTGACAGATCACTGGATTAGGGGTCCCTGAATCTATACTATGCTGCACTCAGATGGGGTAGCATAAGCCTGGTGACAGTTTCCCTTTTCAAATATAATTTCTGCAGTGTTACCAGATGTAAGTGTAACCGGAGCAGATGGCAGACCACTGCACTGCGTGCTGATAGCAGTCACCGTCGCACTGTATGTCTGGCCACATTTTATTGCATTGATTACACATGTAGTATCTTCTGTTTGACAGGAATATATGTCTTCTGGACTAGTCACATTAGCAACATATCTGATGGCACCAGATGTTTGACTCCAGGACAGGGTGGCAGAATTGTTGTAGCAGATGAGATCTGGTACTTCTTGAACTGGGACACAGGGAGCTGCAAAAAAAATGTGATATTTAGCATCCAAATAATACTACTGTAATAATACTAATCTAAAGGTTCTGTCAGCCCTCTGGACATGTCTGCTTTATGAAAATACAAGCATTCCCATAACATAAACAATGTGAAAGTATCTGCGGTGTACCATTTCTTTGTTACTCCTGGGTTCAAACCCTTGAACCTGTGCTTTGTGGTTGGTTTATGTGTCCACTGAGCCACGGCAGATGTACCTATTCTCTGGGTGTTTATTATTTGTTATCCTTCCTTCAGTCTTTTAGGTTAACAAGTGTTTTCATGTTCTCATTTGTCTGTCCAGTCACCTTTCAGTTGTGGCTATAAATACCTTCCCCCTGCTGGTATTTCCTGCGGGTGATATTCTCATTTGAATGTCTAGCGCTAGACTAGAGAAAAATGGGATTGAAGAGATGTATCACGGTCCGCGCTGCTAAATCCAAAGAAGACACTCACATGGAAGGCAGGATTTTACAAGCAGTTTCATTCTTTTAATTCCAACGCGTTTCGGTGCACAACCTGGCACCTTCCTCAGGGATATTACTTATGTCACCTCAGTGGGGTTTTTATAGCCCCTGATATTACAAGAAATGGGTGTGATTTGTTTACCTGTGATGTCAAAAACATCATCAAAAAGGGGAGGATCCCCTGTTTTGGTGCAATTTTTAATAAAAGGCATCTATGGGATCAAATTTCATTGCAGAGTGGTTAAAAAATATGATAAAATACGTACAAATGCATCTAAGTTCCCATTGTTAAAAAATAAAAAGATATCAGGTAAAAAAAATATTGAACAGGCAACCAGTGAAAAATTTTTTTTCTACTTCTTTCCTCCATACATGGTATTAGAACCTGGAGTGTGTGTGGGTATATATTCCAATTTTGCCTTGATTATTGGACCTTACCACTCTGCACTTTGGTTGAACTTTTGGTTGAAATAGACTCATGTGGGTACCACAACTGAACCAGGTGAGTGGATTCATAGCACCACCTTCATATCTTATGGTACCTTTACACGCCGCGACGGCAGGCTGGATACATCCCGCTACTTCACGTGCACGAGCACGCTCAAACGGTTACAAACGGTCAACGCACCCTCTTTACACGCCGCCACAAGGTGCGCTACGCCACGCTACATCTATAGCTAGCTACATCGCGGGTGTCTCAAGTAGCCAGCTGTAGCTCATTTACACACCGCTATAACCAGCTACTATGGGCGGACCTGGTGCAGCAGGGCCAGCACAAAGGCGTGCCACAATTGTGGATTACGAGACGTCCGTACGCTGATAAGACGAAGCAATAACATCCTGATTGGCAGGCATCGCAGGAGGCTGAGTAATACAGCACGCTCAAGCGATTGTGTAGTGTGACTCGTCAGCTCCTTAAATATGCCTCCCTATGCAGCGACTACCAATCCTCATGCAGCAGCTTCCACCAATGATCGCACATGGGGCACGGTAACATGGAGCCAGGGTCACGCCTTTGCTACATTGCAGCTACATCGCAGGCTGTCCCGAGTTCCTTCCGTTGCCTCTTTACACGCCGATACAGCTCGCTACCATCGGCGATGTAGCCATCAGTTTCGAGCAGAGCTAGGAAACAGATGTATCTGTTGCCGGCTGTAGCGTCACGTCTTCAGACGCCGCTACGACGGGCTACATTGGCGCTACAAGCTACATTTGTAGCCTGTAGCGGGATGTATCCAGCCTGCCGTCGCGGCGTGTAAAGGGCCCTTTAGTGTCGCTGGTGATAGGGCACTATTGCGCCTCTTGTCCTCTACCCCTCTTGTATCTATAGCGCTAGACGGTGACAGTAGCTAGGGTTTTATCTCTCTGCTGTTTATGCTTTTCTCCCTGCACCTATTTTCTGTTCATTGTTAGGTAGTTGGCGGCATACTCTCTATCAGTACATATTTTATACTGTCATTTTGTATTTTATTGTTTATTTGTACTCCATCCAGGAACCCTTTTTATTTCATCACTCTTTTCTTCTTGAAAGCATATTGAACTTAGTTTTGTTCTCCAGTTCCTTATGAGGTACATAAAGCACTCAACGGCCGTTCAGGGAGCAAAGGCCCAAGTTTCTATATTTTTGTCTGGACTTAGGGCAATTCCCACAAATGCAGGAACCACTAGACCAGTGATGGCGAACTCCAGGCCTCGAGTGCCGCACACAGTGCAGGTTTTCAGGATTTCCTTAGAGTTTGGCAGTTGGTAATTTGATTGTCAACTGTCAAATGCAATGGAAATCCTGAAAACCTGGACTGTGTGCAGCCCTCGAGGCCTGGAGTTCGCCATCACTGCACTAGACTGTCAGGTCCAATTCTCTGGTCTGTACAGGAACTGGCTGGATTAGTTGCAGTATTTTCAGTGTTTTACATATTCTTCACAAGTGAGTTTAATAAACAATCATAACACTTCTCCCGTAAATGCATGAATGAACTGATAGTTAGGTCTAACCATTCCCCTTTTCAGTCAAGAATGTTCCTACGCAATAAACACAATGTTCACTAGCTCCTGTAGATTGGCTGTGCAGATCTTTGGCACATGATGGAGAGATCTCTGCTTGGCTTGAGTTCCAGACAAAGCAATATATCCAGCCATATTGATATAAAACTTTATTAATTTACTAGTACAGCTTGTAGGGTTCCAAGCACATTAAAAATATTGCATCAAGGCAAAAAACTAAGTGTTTCGGACATAGCAATGTTGTTATTAATGGTGACTACAAACATCTCTATGTATGAAACACATTGGTTTTTGTCTTGATGCAATATTTTTCAAATTCCTTGTACCCTTAAGCTATAAATTAGTGAAGTCTTATATCCAAACCACTGGATAGGTTTGTTTGCGGTGTCCCTACACTTCTCAATCAGTGCTGACAATAAGGACAGTAAGGACTACAAAGGTAAATTGTAAGACTTTTTTGTAATCTGACTTTTTAACCTCTTACCATCGAAGCCTGTTTTCAAGGACTCTGTGTCTACAGTAAACTGGAGACAGAGTCTCCTTAATATGATAGTAAAAAACTACTCCCTGCTTACAAAGAAACAATGATTACCGTAATTTGTTAATACTAAACTATTGAGAACTTACCAGTAGCAAATTCAACCGGTGAACTGGGCTTACTACTGCTGGCTTCATTGTTTGCTGTAACAGTAACTAGGTATAATGCTCCACAGGTTAAGTCAGTAAAGTCACAAGATGTATTTGTAGAGTTACATACAGACTTTTCTCCATTTGTCCCAATAGCTTCAGATTGGTAACTGTCAGCCCCTGAACTTATATTCCATGAAACAGTGACTACATTACTTGCACAATCCAGCTGTGTTACTATATTCTGGGGAGAGCAAGGAGCTAAAAGAAAAAAACAGAGCACAAAAATCATGTAATGATACATGTAAAGAGAATAACGAAAACTCTCAGATGAACTACATTAAAAATATATGGGTCATATTCTCCTTTGCTTCTTCCTTCTGCAAATCCCTTAACTGGCTCCCAATTTCCAACATATCCAATTCACACTAATAATATTGACAGTGGATAAGAAAAAAATGCAGCACTCACCGAGCAGAGCTTTTTCCTTTTTTATTTCAGAGTCCTCTTTACATGATTTCTCTGCGATGGGGGAGGGAGTGGGGAGACACACAGGTGACGGATTCCGTTTCGGAGCACCTGCCCCTTCTACGTTGTCAGACAACTAGGTCCGTAGAAGGGGCAGGTGCTCCGAAACGGAATCCGTCACCTGTGTGTCTCCCCACTCCCTCCCCCATTGCAGAGAAATCATGTAAAGAGGACTCTGAAATAAAAAAGGAAAAAGCTCTGCTCGGTGAGTGCCGCATTTTTTTCTTATCCACTGCTAATTGCTGTCTAATAAGCGTGCACCTGGGCACATGAACCTGCTTTACTCGCACCCTTACATGTGTAAGTAGCACTGGTCCCTGTAGCACAGCAGTGCCCAGTATATGTGTCTCCTCCCTATATTTCCAAACTAATTTCTCAATATTTTTCAACACATAATCTCTAGTCCTCCTAAGGGTACCTTTACACACAGAGATATATTGCTTGCAATTCACTGGTTGCAGTGAAATCATGGACACATTGTTCCACTTGTACATGGCAACAAAATGGAACAATGTGTCCATGATTTCACTGCAACCAATGAATTGCAAGCAATATATCTGGGTGTAAAGGTACCCTAAGGCCCCTTCTCTTCTCCACACTCATCCGTTCCTCACACAATCACCTCCAAGACTTCTCCTGAGTATCCTTCATCCTCTGGAAGTCTGTGCCGCAACACGTCTGATTACTGGTCAACAAATTTTCCCAAAAGTCATGTTACTGAAATTATTATTCTTATTATTATTATTATTATTATAGCGCCATTTATCCCATGGCGCTTTACATGTCAAAAGGGTCATACATAGACAAGTACAAAAAACATGAGCAATACAACGCACACACAAGTACAGAAGGAGAGAGGACCCTACCCGAGAGGGCTCACAGTCTGCAAGGGATTGGTGAGGATACACTAGGAGAGGGTAGAGCTGGTCGTGCGGTGGTTCAGTAGACTGAGGATCACTGCAGGTTGTAGACTTGTCGGAAGAGGTGGGTCTTCACGTTCCTTTTGAAGGTTTCCATGGTGGGCGAGAGTCTGATGTGTTGGGGTAGAGAGTTCCATAGTATGGGGGAAGTGCGGGAGAAATCTTGTATGTGGTTGTGGGAAGAAGAGATAAGAGGGGAGTAGAGAAGAAGATCTTGAGAGGATCGAAGGTTGCTTGTAGGTAAGTACCGGGAGAACATGTCACAGATGTATGGAGGAGACAGGTTGTGGACGGCTTTGTATGTCATGGTTAGGGTTTTGAACTGGAGCTTCTGGACAATAGGAAGCCAGTGAAGAGATTGGCAGAGAGGAGAGGCTGGGGAATAGCGGGGAGACAGGTGGATTAGTAAGGCAGCAGAGCTTAAAATAGATTGGAGTTCTGCAAGAGTGCTAGAGGAGAGGCCAGAGAGTAGGAGGTTGCAATAGTCGAGGTGGGAGATGATTAGGGAGTGCACGAGTGTTTTTGTTTTCTTGGTCAAGGAATGTACGGATCCAGGAAATATTTTTGAGTGGGTGTCGGTAGGAGGTGGCAATGCCTTGGATATGTAGCTTGAAAAAGAGGGCAGAGTCGAGGATCACCCTGAGACAACAAGCATACGGGACTGGGAAAGTGAGCAGCCATTGACTTTGATGGATAGGTCTGGTTGAGGGGTAAAGTGAAATGGGAGAAAGATGATGAATTCTGTGTTGTCCATGTTCAGTTTTAGAAAGCGAGCAGAAAAGAAAGATGAAATAGTGGACAGACATTGTGGGATTTTGGTCAGTAAGGTGATGTCAGGTCCAGAGAGGTAGATATAATAATAAAAATAAATTCATTTATATAGCACTATTAATTCCATAGCACTTTACATACATCAGTAATGCTGTCTCTCTTGGAGCTCATAATCTAAACATCCTATCAGTATGTCTTTACAATGTGGGAGGAAACCAGAGTGCCCAGATGAAACCCACACAAGCATAGGGAGAACATACAAACTCCTTGCAGATGTTGTCTTAGTGTCCTTGGTGGGAATTGAACCCAGGACCTCAGGACCCAGTGCTGCAAAGGCTGCAGTGCTAACCACTTGAGCCACTGTGCTGCCCATAGATTTGTGTGTCATCAGCGTAGATATGATACTGCAAACTCTGGGATTCTATGAGCTGTCCCAGGCCGAAGGTGTAGATGGAGAAGAGTAGGGGTCCAAGAACCGAGCATTGGGAAACACCGAAAGTCAGGGGGCGAGGTGAGGAGGTGGTGTGGGAGAGGGAGTCGCTGAATGTCCGGTTTGTTAGATATGACGAGATACAGAATAGGGCCAAGTCTGTGATGCCGAGAGATGAGAGAATCTGTAACAGGAGGGAATGGTCCACAGTGTCAAAGGCAGAAGACATATAGTAGAGATATGAGAATATCTGGCTTAAATCCTGTGTTTGAAATCCTAACCGAGGCTTCACAGAATCTATTTGCATATTTATCCCAGGGCATGCCCTAGGAATTCTCTGTGTTGAGCACTTTGCCAGCTGCCCGCATTGTGTGTTTCTACTGTGACTGTCTCTCCCTGAGATCAGTGAAAGCTTTGTGGTTGGTCTACTAGGCCTTGTCATCCAGAATCCTACTCCACACTGATGGGCAACATATCTCTAAGCTTGTAAAAGAGCTGGATATTGACTAAAAGTGCCACTTAACATGGTGGTTATGGTGTTCTCCGCAAGGAGCCACCCCTTGGCTGGGTCCTTCCCTGGAGGGATATCTCGCTTGTCCTGTGTTTGAGACTCCTAACCGAGGCTCCACAGACTCTATTTGCAAAGGCAGAAGACAGGTCTAGGAGGAGGAGGACAGAATACTGTCACTTGCTCTTGGCGGTTAGTAGGCAGTTTCAGTAGAGTGGTGCAGTCGGAAGCCAGATTGTAACTGGAGACTGGAGGAGTGGGGGCTGGCTGAATGGGTATGAGGTTATCAGAGTTGCCAAAACTTGTAGAGGATCATGGCAGGGTGTTAGAAATGAGTGTGGGGATGTGTTGACGAGGGCCAGGATTTGGGGATACGTCACTTCCCCACAAATATAGCAAACATTATCCACAGTATTAATGCATCTTCGAGGTTCTGTATTGTAACTAAATCGATAGAATAATAATTGTTTTATGTAATGGCTTAAAGAGGACGTGTCACCCCCCCTCCATGCATGGTGATCTAATTGTAGTACTGAATGCAGCATGTCTGCTACATTCAGGCAAGGGGTCCCCAATCCCTTTAGCCCCCCTGTACCCCGAGATAAATTATTTAAAAAACTTATAAACTGGAGCCAAGAAGGTGGCGTCTAGTGGCAGGAGCCACTTGTCTTCACAGGGCAACTTCACGCCCCTGTATAAACAATCCTTCCTTTGCCGCTTCCTTTCTGTCACTCATGGGCACCCTCGTCTCCTTCATCAGCTGCATGCGAAGTTGGATGCAGGTGCAGAGCGAGGGATCACTTTTTGCGGTGCTCGCCGCCTGCCCTGCCTCCTGCAGTGATGTCACCGCCTTTCCCCGCCCTGCTCTGTAGATAACATGGAGCAGGGCGGGGATAAGCAGTGACATTACCGCAGGTGGCTGGGCGTCCGGCCTCCTGCGGTGACGTCAGCTCCTTTAGGGTGCTTTCACATCACGTTTTTTTGGGATCCGTGACTGTCCGTTGTAAAACAGACAGCCATGGATCCGATTTGGCCCCCATGTTAGCCTATGGGCATGGATCGGATCATATTTGCCCTTAGTGGCATCCGATTTTTGTCAGATCCATTTTGGTCCGATTTTTTACTGTACCCAAAATCGGAGACTACTCCGATTTTGGACACAGTGGATCAAATCGGACCGAATCGGATCCGACATGATCCGTGGCCCATAACATGAGGGCCTATGGAGCACAGGTCTGAGAAAACATCGGATCGTTTCTCTGACCCGATTTTAGTGTACTGAGCATGCTCAGTACACTAAAATTGCTCCTCTCCATCTAATTTCACTTCCGCAATGTATATATACATTGTGAAAGTGAAATTTCAGTAAAAGCAATTGTTAAAAATAAATAATGTGACCGATGATGCTGAGTGGGTAGCCCCGCTGAGCCAGGTCCTTTAAGCATCCGGAGATAGATGCCGCACATCGGGGATCACAGGACAGGTGAGAATCGATTTTTTTTTTATTTTTAACCCTTGGTTTTACTTAAATTTCACTGTATTGTATATATACATTGCGGAAGTGAAATTACCCCGCACAACTCTTTCTGTGTCTGGATCCGTGATAATCACGGACTCGCACACAGAAATAGGTCACTTCCTGTTGTGTCCGTTCCTGTCCGTGGGTCCTGCAAAAAGTAGGATCCCACGGACAGGAAAAAAACGTAATGTGAAAGCAGCCTTACTTGCCCTGCTCCATGTTATCCACGTCACCACAGGAGGCGGGGCATGCGGCAAGCACTGGAAAAAGCGATCCCTCGCTCTGCGCCTGCATTCAACTTCGCATGCAGCAGGTGAAGGAGATGAGGGTGCCCATGAGTGACAGGAGGGAGGCGGTAAAGGAAGGATCTTTATACAGGGGGTGTGAAATTGCCCTGTGAAGACAAGTGGCTCCAGCCACTAGACCCCACTTCCTTGGCTCCAGTTTGTAAATTTTTAAAACAAATTATCTCGGGGTACAGGGGGGATAAAGGGGCTACATTCAGTGCTGCAATTAGATCACCATGCATGGTGGGTGACAGGTCCTTTTTAAATTGTATCCCACAAGGTCTGAAATATTTTAAATGCTCAACATTTTTGACTGGGCGCCTGGCAGTAGTACTGCATTGTATACAAAAATTATGCAATAAACTCTGGATAGTGTGTGCATTTATGATATCATGCAATGTGATGCAATAGTACATCATTCTAGGCTCATTTAGGATGTTGTTACAGTCCTACTGAATAAATTTACATGGTGAAATATAGAAAATGCTCTATATGAAATATCTTCAAAACGAAAGCCAATAAAAAAAATCTTCATAGTCATATTCATGTGCAGCACACCAAGATACTAAAGGTTAGGAGTGGACCTTTTTAAGTCTGTAATAATTTTAGTGTTGACCAGTGTATCTGCTACATTCAGAACTGGAAAGGTGGAAACTCTGTCTTCAAGAAAGCATACATAAGGAGGGGGACTGGAAGGTCCTTACTGAAGACACCAATCGCACCGTAGTATTGTGATGTGATTTATGTCCTGCATCTTTGTAAATATTGTACCATGTGAAATGTAATGTACGTAAAGTGTTATAAGTAATCTGATGTTTACCTGTTTAACGAACTACATTCTTAACATCCTTGGTTGGTTAAGAATGTGGTATAGTTAGCGATAAGCCCATATAATCCTGCATACCCCTACGTGGTTGCAGTATTTGACACAGACATGTCAATATCTTAATACTGGTTGTTTATTTGGTTCTTAATCTGTTTAAGGAACTGTAAAGATGTTAGGTAGACTATTATTAATATTATAAATATATAGAATGTTTACATAATGTATAGCATTTTGTAGGTACAATGTAAGGTATGGAAGTGTTATATGTAGGATGTTTTTAAGAGAGTTCTGCCCAGTAATGAACTGCAGGGTCCAAGACAGTTAAGGGTTGGGACTACCCCATAATGGGATGTGTTAGTCCCCATGGTAAGTGATGATTTACTTCTGGAACTTTAGGTAGGGCCCAGCAAGTGACTAGTACAGTCTGAGAGGTGGTAAAAGCAGCAGGCAGCATGGATGACTTGTAGCAGCTGGAGCAAAGATCACAGTGAGATAGCATGATCTGAGAGTGATGACTGAAACACATAAACACATATTGAGAGACACTATTGTAACTATACGCCAGCAAAGTGGCCCCAAGCCTCCACATCAGGTCTGTGCACATTTTGCAGGTCTCCTGGCAAGATAATTGGGGTGCAAACACATCCCGCTCTTAAAAAGACAGCACACACGCACCCTAAAAGTGTCCCCAGCCTATGGCTGGAAGTCCCTGTGTATTTAAAGAGAACCTGTCATCTAGTTTATACCCCCAAACCTATCACTACCTATCCCTGCAACTTCCTACTATATCCCTAAGTATCCCTGTCTGACCTACGGTAAATGTGAGGTATAAATGCGGAAAAAAAGCAATTTATAACTTACATTTTCCCCGTTCTGAGGGCATTCCTAGATGGATGGGTGGTTTGCTCCGGGTCCATTCTCCCCCCTTGCTCCGTGGTATCATGCCCCGGTTGGCGTGATAATTCATTCAGGAGCGCGGTCCAAATTTCAAATCCATTGTCTCCTCCTTCGATACCAAGGTCATGTCATTTCCGGTCTGGTGTATTGTGGGGGATTATTGGCTATACTGGCCAGCTCCAGAGCATGCGCAATGCGCATTCTGAAGCCGGCGAGAACACCCAATAATCGCCCACAATGCGCCAGGCCGGAAATGACGCGACTGCGGCGCTATACCAGGTAGGAGCCGCCCAGTGAATTTGAAACTCGGGACCACACTTCAGAATTAATTAAGATGCCCACTGGGGCATGATACCACGGAGCGAGGGGGAGAATGGACCCGGAGAGACTGCCGACCCGTCGCCCACACAGCTAGGAACACCCCCAGAACGAGTAAGTGTAAGTTATAAATCGCTTTTTTTCCACATTTATACCTCACATTTAGGTCAGACAGGGATGCTTAGGGATGTAGTAAGGGGTTGCAGGGAGAGGTAGTGATAGGTTTAAGGGCATAAACTAGGTGACTGGTTTCCTTTAAGGCACCTTCCTCAGTAAACCAGTGCCTGTGCAAATAGGTTACTAGCGTGTCCAAGTTCCCTCTTATATAACCTTCTACTGCCTGTATCCTGTTACTGACTCCTGCTTGTTGCACCGACTCTGCCCTGCCTGCCACTAATACAGACTCCTGCCAGTTGTCCTGACTCCACCTTAGTTCACCACCTTTACCAACTCCTGCCTATTGTACTGACTCTGCCCTGACTGCCACCAGCTTTGACTCAAGTCTGATGCATGGACTCTGCCTCCTTCCATCTCTGTGGATTCAGCCGCTGACGTACGTGCGCCCTTCAGTGAGCAACCAGCTTTCTATCCTAGGTCAGTTCTGTGGATCCACACCCAGAACCTGACACTGCCAACTGTAAGCCTGTAGTAAGGGCAGAGTACTCTCTACTCTGTACCAGTCTGTCATTGTTAGTTTGTTTACTGTCATTTATATCTGTATATCGTATGTATCCCCTTCTCATGTACAGCACCATGGAGTTAATGATGCTATATCAATAAATACATAATAATAATGGTAATAATAATAATAACAATAATTCCAGACTTGTTCTTAATAATTCAACTCTTTAAACGGTTTTCACCATCTTAGGCTTTGGCACACTGATGATTGCAATGAGCCTGTACCCCATGAATGACAACTATGTTTCCAATCAAGGCACTCCTTCAATATTATTACTGTATACAGTATACATCAATGTGTCATGAAATATAAAAAATTCATTGCATTCATATCACACAGCCATATTTAACTGCCCAGAATGTACAGACCGACTGTGGATCTCCCAACCAGTATTTACAGTCTCAAGTATAAAGTATACGAGCCGGTAAGTTTAGGTAGGAGATCCTCTGTCAGTCCGTACACTGCAATCCATACATGAATCCACCCTACAATATATATAGTGACATGACATTAAAATCATAGACAAAAAAAAACTTTTTATTTGTCTAAAATGACAGTAACTGATTAAGAGTAAAATAGTCACAAATGGATGAAACTTTGTGTTGTTGTAACTTGACAGCTAAAGTATTTGTTAAAGTGAGCAACATATTACAGTAAGTAGTTTACCTAATTCTTATAGGTATTTCCATTTATAGGGAACCTGTCCTTTTTTGCTTTTAAACCACCCCCAATGTTATTTAGATCATACACTGTGCATCACTTAACTGGTTTAAAAAAATCCATGTATTTATCATAAAAAAGCACTTTAGATGCTTAGATGGGGATACTTCAGCTGGATCAGTCACATCAATCCACTTCTGTCATGCAGTTATTTAAACGTAGTTACGCCCCCTCAGTGTAATATATTGATATGGATCACTGAAGATCCTCTGGTGGTGAAGGACCTGTGGTGATGTCATGACCATGTGACTAATGCGCGACGATAAGTCATGCCTGAAGTGAAAGACCCTTTGGGTTTAGTTCCACCCATTACGGGGCAGTTTAATGTCACAAACGTTATAACAGGTTCCCTTTAAGAATTTACAAAATTCTAGGTAGTATTTTATACCTCCTGTAAATTCTAACAATATCTTAATGTACCTTTCTTACCTGTTTGAAATTCATAGCTACCACTGATTTTACTGCAATAGGGTCCAATAGCTGTTACTGACATCGAGTACTGACTGCCACAGACAAGGTCCTTCATTTCACATGAGGAATTGGATGAATGACAAATGTATAGTTCTCCATTAGTGCCCGCCACCTCTGTGGTGTAATTCACAGCCCCTTGTGCTTCTCTCCAGACCAGAATGACCAAATCAGAAGTAATATGAGCTTGTAAATTCACTGGAGAACATGGGCCTGAAAGATGAACAAATATAATTTATTCATACAAATTTTATGCCACAGTTGCAGGGCCGGGTTACTCAACCATCCCTGGAACATCAGTTCAGGGGAAGTCATGGTGGCAGTCCCAGAGGTCGTGGCCCATATCAGACATGTTAAATTGGTTTTAAAAGGGGGATAGTTTCTTGTGACGTCAGCTGAGGTTTCTGGTCAGGGATGGACCAGCGCTGCAGATAGTAGTCCCAGGGGATAGATAGTGATGCAGCTTGATGACACAATCCCTTCAGCCAGAGCGGGCCCCTGGAAGTAGTAGTAGGTGTAAGGTGATGAGGATGGTAGAGATTATAGTGCAGGGTTCTAATGATGTAAGGTGGTGGCCCTGCATGCAGATGCAGGAGGGCCGCAGGAAGGACCAGACAACACACAGGGTTCTTGCAGTTCTTACCCTTTTACTTGATTCTGAAGCAGGCACAACCCAGCCAGGGTACTGTACTCACCAGGATTTCAGCCTGACCAGATCATAGGCTGTGACACAGGGAATATGGCCTTCCTTGCTGCCCTTTTCTTCCTGACACAGCTACCTCCTAGTGTCCTGTGGTTGCCAGTCTCAGCAGGCAGGCGACTGTGGGTCCTCTGAGAGACTGCTTTGTTTGTCCACTTAACCCTATCTAGTTCCTTAGCCTAGGAGGGTCCACTATGGTAGTCAATGTACATGCAGCCCAGTGACCTCCAATTTTTCGGCTGGTCCTGAAGATATCCAGACCAAATTGGGGCTGGTACCCCTGCTGCAGCTAATTCCTCTGCCCGGCTAGAACAGCCAGCTGCAGATTCAGGTCCTAGGGCCTAGGACCAGCACTTCACTCCATGTGTGTCCTGGCTCTTCACTAGCTCCCAACTTCCCTAGAACTGTGTCCTTCCTTTCTGCTTCCAACCCCTAGCCTAACTCCTCCCTCCAGCCAGTAGATGGGGACAGCTCTGAATGTGAGTTCTTCCACCCAGCATCTCCCTGGCCTGGAGTACGGATTGTGTTTGGTGTATGTTGGGGGTGTCAGCAAAGTTTTTCCTTCTTACCTATGAGCATGATGCCACACCTATTAGATAGCTACAGTACCATAGTGGCAACTGAACAGCAGGGGTGCCACATTTATATATCAAAAATCTAATGTAACGCAATGTATATTCATAATAGGTTAATTCAGACATCAACTTTTCTTATACAACTTCTATTCGTGTTTTTCACGAAATCACGGAGATTTGTCAGATATTGATCCGATTCTCATATCAAAATAATCACCAGTGCAAGTCTATGGCTCCATGAAGAAAATCTGACAGTATTCAGATGCCATCCCTGTGTTGTCCATTATTCGCAGGTAGTTTGATATTAGAAACTTGAGAAACTACCATTATTTTATTTTATCTAAGAAAAACTGATGAAACTCTGTTCAAACTGTAATGAACTTCTTGATCAAAAACACTAGTGAAACCCGGACTGGTTTTTGTGTACAAAATAATTACTGACATTTAAATGAGCCCTAAATTACATTTTGTGCAAAACAGCCAAAGATTATTTTCCATAAATTAAAAAAAAATGTTTGTCTGATTGTAAGGCTCATTCCGGTTGTTTTAAAATTTTGGCTAAGCAAAATGTGATATTCCAGGTAGGACTATATTTACCGTAACAAAACATGGATTAAAATGGATATAACAAAAGTAAAACCACAAAAATAAAATATAGGTAATGACTCTCGCCATGTCCTCCTTTATCTGAGCCAAATCACGATCCAAATAAAAAAACAAATTTTTATAATAAAAAGATGCATTTCTTTCATCATTTGTGCAAAAATGAAATTTGGGGATTCGGTCTTAATGCTGTTTGTGTGCCAAACATACAGACTACTGCAAATGAATAATTAGTCAAGTGAACGACTTTGCACATGGACTGATGATCTGAAAGTCCAAAAATCACAGCATGGACTACTCTGATCCAATTTTTTTGATCATCCTTTCCCCTTACTCTAGTCCAGGGGTGGGGAACGTCCGGCCCGCTGGCCGTAAATATCTTT